>JAQFXP010003126.1:0-13254 GCA_034693685.1 Belba bartosi | reverse complement strand
AAAAGAATTTATTGGTTTTGAAGCGAAAATATTTCGGATATCGATAAACATATTCAGAGTTTGGTTTGAATTGAAAACAAAATTCAATTCAATAATTACGTGAAAAGAGCCGAATGTGTGAGAAAGCCATTGACTGAACATTGCTTTTAAAACCAAAATCCAATCAAATGCCAGACGTTGTGACGTCAGAGCTGTTGAGTCTCTCATTATAAGGAATACATTGATTGAATGATCGACTCTTTGGACGCATTACTCAATTCAAAACATTTTTATTGATTCGGATTTTTATTTAGAAATCACTTTCAATCGAAACACTATTTTGTTTTAATTACAATTCAATTAAATGTAATTTCGATTTCAGATAATCTTAAGAATTATTAGTTTAGAAATAGTTTGAATCGATTGTACATTAAATGCGAATTCAAAGTAAATAATGAAATCAATGAATAATAGATTCAAATGTGAAGTAAGAGAACGACCGGACAGTGATCCGAACCCATGACCTCTTTAGCGATTTTGTTGTCGTATTTGTGGTCTTTGAGTTGATTCGAAAGGACAAAGTAGTCGAGTCTCCAACCGATGTCCTTCTGTCGGGACTGTCGGAGATAACTATAATTGTGGCGAAAGTGCATTACATTAGACATTAGTATAATATGAGAGCAATGACTGACTATCCGAACAATACCTCCAAAACGTATAGCACTTCTTCTCGTTTGGATACAATTCTCGGAATGAGTCGACAAAGCCTTCGGCGAGTAATTGGGTGAAGCCCTCCCTCTCCTCTTTGGTAAATCCGGCCGTTTTTGCATTGGTTTTCGGGTTTTCTAAATCAATCTCTTTGTGCGAAACATTGAGATCTCCGCAAAGTATTACCGGTTTTATCGCATCCAATCTCTTAAGATATTCCCTAAAGTCTTTGTCCCACTCCTGGCGGTAAACCAAATTGACGAGACCTCTGCCCGAGTTGGGCACATATGCCGTTATTACATAGTATTTGTCGAACTCCGCACTCAATACCCGGCCCTCAGAGTCGTGCTCTTCGATACCGATCCCATAGGCGACCGAAATTGGCTTCACTTTAGAGAACAGACTAACACCAGAATAGCCTTTGGTTTTAGCCGTAGAATAATATTTGTGTTTATATTTGGCCCAAATGTTCAACTCTTCCGGAACGTCCTTTTTGGCGCATTTTATCTCTTGTAAGCACACAATGTCTGCATCAATACTATCGATGGCGTTCTTCCCATTCTTCTTAAGAACAGCTCGAAGTCCGCTCACATTCCACGACATTATCTTCAGATTAAAGCTCAGATCACTTCCAGACAACTGAACGCTTGCATCGGCTTTAGACGCGATCTCGAGTTTGTCTTCCATCGCTTCTTTGTTGTCAACACTTCCATTGTCTTCGGCTTTGGATTTCTTACTTTCCTTAACCAATGTCTTCGAAACTTTTGCTTTTCTTTTAGGCATTTCTAACAATAATTATAAAATAATTGGATTATTGAATAAATTAAGTGAAAAAATCATTAATCAATCAATCAATCAATCAAGCACAATTCAAATAAACTATAAATATTAGACTAATTAAAAGCCAAATATAAATTCAAAACTATTTAACAAATATTTAACAATAGTTTGTCTTTTGTCTAATGTTTTACCGTTTGTTCAATCGATCGATAAAACTATGTCTATTGAAAAAAGTAGACAAAATAAAACAAAACAAAAATAGCTTTTAATCAAACAATTGTAACAATCAAAATATGCAAGAAATCAATTAAAAATAATCTTTAATAAAGAATTAAATAACAAAATTAATCAAATATATTTTTTTAGAGATTTTTGATTTTAAAAAACATTTGTTTTGTATTTGTATTGCTTTTTAGGTTAAGTTTTAGCGCTTTAACGCACGTGTCGTCACAAACAGACTGTTTATCGTTTACTTCTGTCAATCAGTGATTGCAAACTCAGTTTACAGTAATTTTAATCTATTTTAAAGTCAATTTTTATTTACTAATGCTTTAAATTGTTTATTCAGTTAATTTCAAATTTATCCAATTCTTTGCAATAAATTTTATTTCTCTGTGTTATGAATGAAAGAAATAATTGATTTAATAGTTGCCTTCAATCAGATCCAAACGAATCAATATTTGTTTGGTTTGACGCAAAACAACGATTATTTCAAACAAAATGAGTTAACAATTGATAAACAAATCGAAAGCAATAAATATCCGCAAATCAGAGTCTCATCTGATTTATATCAAACCATTTGTTTCACTAAAAAACTCATATCTTGTGTCGATTATCGACGAAATGTTTTTACTTTTCTTAAGCGATGTTTGACCAAAAAGTGCCGAAACGGAAGTTCAGGCCTGAGTGACAAAATGGGGAACAACAAACTCAGAATTGACAATACGGTTGAGTCGAGTGACCAAAAGTCAGATACGATTCGAGTTTTGGTTGCATTGGATTCAATGGATCTCTACTTAGCTATCGATAAGAATTGGTTAGTTTTGAGAAGAGATTACTCTTAACTCAAATATTAGTCTCAATTCAACAATCATTTCAGGAATAAACGAATTCTTGATTTAGTGGTAATCCGGTTCCGAGTGGAGGACAGCCTGTCCTGGCTCTCGACATTAGGCGGCGCCTACTCATCTTTGGGCGAATACAAAGTTCATTTCGTGAGTCAATTAAAGACAAATTGATAAAAATTTTATTGATTTTAAAAATGAAATAAATTTCTAAAATTACACAAAATATCGATTAAATCAATTGAAAGGCCGTAAAAGCGGGACAGATATCGATATCGCAGTTGCGTTTGGCCAGCATTACGAATGACCCGAACATCATAGCCAAGTGCGGTATATATATGGCGTACAGTCTGTGCCAACAGCACAGGAAGAGCGACGCCATCAAAATGATTAGACGAACGCTTTATCCTTACATTTCAAATATACAAAATTGTGATAAAATCGTCAAATCTATGTATTCGGCTCTTTGTTATAGAATTAAATATTTTGATACAAATTAAAAATTAAATATTATTTAACAATAATTATTAAATCACTTAATATCCGAAACTGTATTTTAATGGATAGTAAGCAAAGAATTCCAACGAATTTTCAACTAATTCTGTAAAAACTTTTGATAAAAAAGAACAAAAGCTATCAATAATCGAAACCTTTAAACCGAACCGTATTATGAATTAACGGAATAATTAAAAATAGAATAAAATTATTTAATGGATCGACGGCTGCTCTCCTCTAATACTCTTCGTTGGGGTTGTCGTTAAGTATTTGGTTGTCTTCGGGACTGTCTTCGGGAACTGCAAACCCCTCTTCAGTTGCATATAAAATCTCAAGAATTTTATCTGTAATCAGATTCTTCTCATCGGTTGTGTCATTGGTTTGGCACAAGACCTCTATTTCGCGTAACTTTCCGTAATAGAAGTCCCGCTCGCGCTCTAAGCTATCGATTGTTAACTTCATTTCATTCATCTGTTATATACAGTCATTATATTCAGTCATTAATTCAATTCAATTCAAAGTTCAAACTCATTGAGGACTTACTCTCGAATCCAATTCCTCTAACTTTTGCAAATCAATCGAATTGTCCGAATGGTCGCCGGCGTGAGAGTTGTTCGAAGTCTGAATCCGACGCACATTCGCACCGATAGCTGCCTTAATCGGCACAACCCTATTGGTCGGCGCGGCTCTGCCTACCGGTCGCGTCGGCGCTGCGTTTCTCTGAGCCGGCATTCGTGAATTCAGAGTACTTCCAGAGCCAGTACCCGCCGGCCCAAGAGCACCGGACCCGATGACAACAGCACCTCTCGCTTCCATTGCGTTGTAGTCTCTTCCGTCATAGTTGGCGTCGAAGAACTTCTTAAACCACTGCAAGAACTCGAAGTTGTCCTGAAAGCGGCCCTTCACTAGTCGGTTGATCGCCACTTCCTGTCCACACATCAAAACATTAAAACAGTATTAAAGCATTGGTTAGTGAGTGAGAGTGAGGCCAGGAATGACAAACCTTATCGCAGCCAACCTTCTTGAAGGCCGCCTGAAGTAGTTTAAAGTTCTGAATGTATTCGTGTTCTAAATTGGTTCGGAATTTCACTTTCTTTATGATTATAGAACCGGGAAATAGCATATCCATGAAATTGCAATACGCGGCACCTGTATGGCACAGTTAGGTCAGTTAGGGCAGTTACAACACAGTTAGCACATAGTCTAGACTCTAGAGTAGAAATGTCGGGCAAATAACTGACCGGAACAGAGCTCTTCAATCTTCTTATAACTAGACTCAAGACTCGAGTTGACCCAATTCAACATGTCGTGGCGGCTCAGGTTCTCGGATGTGGCAGATGTCGCGTACACGTTCACGCACTGGTAGGCCTGATGGACAGACATCCCGTCAGACATTCTCTACTAATGGCAATAATTCCAATATTAATATAATTTCTGTATTTCGACTCAACTCTCATTCAATTAAACGAATTTTAGTTTTGTTTTTGAACTCTAAAAACATCTGAAAATAATTAGTAGATTCGAAGTGAGAAAAAAAACATTTATTTAATTCTCGTATTTGGACTCAATTAGTGAGTTAGGCGTTAGGATAGGTTAGGTTAGACTCGATTTGGTTTATCTTTTTTTCAGAATTACTTAAACTTTTAAAAATCCTGAAAACAATAATTGCATAGAATGTGGAGTAAAGGAGAGAACAGTGTCTTAGAGTAGGCGTCGAAACGGGTTTTTCAATAGTCTTTAAAAACTTAGTTCATCTGAGTATTAAGGAAGGGATGGGAACCGATGGGAACGAATGGCATGAATGGCAAACCATTGCAACTAATCAGACAAACGATTAGTCACTTAAACGTAACGAACGCTAAAACACTAGAAGTGTTGTCAATGTCTGAGACCCTAAACACCGGTATATCTCATGTCGTGTCGAAACACAATTAATTCAAACATTTATTAAATCAATACATTTCGTTGTCATTGCATTCAATTAATATCATTCATACAATCAATTAATTCAAAACATATTAATTAAGAAATAATTAGTAAAAACAATAAATTTCGATAAAATCAAAACAAATAAATATATCGAATAACTACTGAATCTGTAGTGAAAATCATGAATCGCTTCAATAATACTTACGTTTTGTATAAATTAGAGTTAAATAAAAATAATTTCAATAATAAATATTTGTATAAAAGAGTTGATTATTGATTAATCAAATCACTTGCAATAACTGTAAGTTTGCAATAACTGAGAAATATTTGATTTTTAAACTGATTTTAAATTGCGATCAAATTTTTTGACAAATACTCAAATCGTTATAATGAGAGCAAAACGAAACCGACTTTTACTGCAATTTCTGCAATGATTTGTTGAATGAATGAGCGCTTAGAGTCAGACCAATGGCTCTCATTATACACCTATTGTGTGTTCGAGCGCTTCCTTTGAATTCATAAACATTTCTCTTTTTGGCTTTCGATCTCTTTTGCCATTTCTCTCATTTTTGTCATTCATTTCAAGTTTTATTAATTATTTTAATTTTAAATTTGTTTTTAAATTATAATAGAAAAACATTTTTTAAATGAACAAAAAATTGTACAATTTACTTTAGTACAAACTTCTGATTTATTAGCTACATTATTTTATTAGAATTATCAATTATAAAGTAAATTAATAATTTAAAATACCCTATATCAAAATGCTAGAATCAATTTGTTGTTTTTACTCTAATTATTATACAGTAAGATTTTTTATAATTAAAAATAATTAATAAACAATAATTTTTAATAAATTAATTTAAAATAAACTAAAATTTATTAATTTAATTGACAAATGAGTTAGTGATTTTTTAGCTGGCTTTTTAATTATTACTATTAGATTAAAATTGCACATTAATTTGTGCAAATTAATTATTAAAATCTATTGCAAAATTAAAATTTAAAAAATTTACAATTTATATCAAATCACTTGCTCAAAGATATCAAGAATTTCTAAAAATTAAGAGTAACTCAAAATTATAGATAACATTTTGATTACCAGTATTAATTCAATGATAGAACTATCGTAAATGACTATAAAATGCCAATAAATAGCAAATTATTCTATAATTTCAATAAATATAAATAGATAAGTGTTTCAAAGTTTTCCAATTCTTAACAGTTTTGAAATTGAATACTCTTTTAGAGAAAAAAGAATCGTTTGTCAATAGCTTATCAATAAATCACTGCAAATTTGGTTTCAACGAGTTATAATCAATTGTACAAGGACAGGTTTTATGTATAATAAAAATTACCCGAAAGTTTTAAAATATTAAAATTTTTAAAAACTAACAAATAAAATTAAATTTTAATAAATTTTTTCTTTATTTTGATAAGTTATCTTTGTAAGTTATCCACGACCTTAGTAATAATTGAATTAAAAAATATCATATCAAAATATTTTTTTTAATAAAAACAATTTGCATTTTATTAAGTATTTACTGTTACAATATTTAAATTTTTTAAATATTAATATTTTAGCTACAGGTATTATTTAAACTTAATTTGTTCTAGCAAAATTAAGTAATATGTCGATTTTGTGTTATGCAAAGTACAGTATTATCTTAAAAATTTGTTTTTGAAATTGAAAACTAAATATCATTAAGTGTGGAATTGAAGACTGGAACCAATTTAACCATTCGAACACTTCCCGATGTATTTACTTTAAGTTTAAGATTATCTTGATTGGATAACTTGGCAATCAGTATCTCGTTGTCGTACAGATCGTATACATAATAAAGTGGTTCTGGACTTAGATTCGGTATTAGAGTTGAAAGTCGAAGCGATACCTATTTATATAAACAATTATAAAATATTAAAAACAAAACATTCTGTCAATAAAATTCTGTTTTTACTTTTTGTAATTAAATCAGATAAAAACTTAAATTTTAAATAATTTTTATAACCAGTAATTAATTTTTGATTTTCAAAAAACTCAATTAAAATTATACTCTATTAACAACTTTACGACATATTCATTTGGCAAGATTTGAAACATTTTCGGCTCAACTACTTTTACAACTTATTTATACATTTCCACTACCGGTACTCTTTATTATTTTTGTCAATTTGTTATATTAAGCTATTTTAATGCCTCAGTTCTTATTATAAATTGAAGTGAAAAACCTTTTCAATTCAACTCCTACTTACGAATTAGTACTGTATATACAAGCAATCAATTCCAGTTATTGCGAACTAATTCGTTAATTTTTCTTAAATTGTTTCAAAAAATGACTCACAACTAAGTGCAGATTAATACTGTTTAACATTTATTTATCTATGCAAATTTAAATTTAAATTATAATATTTACAAAAAACTTCTCATCGATTTGAACTATAAATGAATTCCGGGTATTATTTAGTAGAATTGAATTTTGTGTCCGATTTAGTAAACAAATTTGCTTATACTAACATGTTTTTATTTGGTTTTAAAAACTTAAATTAAATCTCATAAGAAAGGTAAACCCTCCCCCACCCAAATAATTTGTATTTTTCTATTGTTTGACAAATAAACTAAACTGAAAATTTTTAATTTAATTTATTTTATTTTAAATTTATTAAAACCAATTGAAGAAAACCGGACTTTACGTAAAATTTTCATTTAAATTTAAAAATTATAAATCCAGGTTAGCTTTGGGCTTTAAAAAGATTATCAACAACAACAACAAATTTTAAACAGTTTATAGCACTGCAGACATTATTGAAAAATTCTAACTTACAAATTTTAATTATAACTTATAATGTACAATTTTTTAGATTAATTATTTAAATTTTATTATTGTGTTAAATCATAATTCTTTTCAATAAACCATTATTACAGTACTAATTAGTTAACTATTAGTAATTATTTATTTGTTATTTACTAATTTATTAAAGTTGAGTAATTATGAAAATATATGCATGCAGATTAATTCAATTATTCTTTGCAATTAATTTTTTATATCTATTTATGCATTTGACTAAATAATAAAAATATGTTAACAATAAATTTTAACCATCAATTGAATCACATATTACTATTTGTATAATTATATTTATGCATCAAAACTAGTTTAAATTAAATTTTAAAGTATTTTTTAATTTTCTATGTTGATATTAATATAAAAAAATTTAATTTGTTTAAAATTAAATTAAAATAAACTACATTAATTAAAAAATTGAGACATAAATCATACTATAAAAATCATGTCACATGATCATATTTCACAACAAACTAACAAAAATAAAATATTAATGTTTTAAAATTAAAAATAAACATGTAATTTAGTTATGTAATAATAAGTTTATATATAAATGCAATTTTAATATTTAAAATTCTTATTAATTCTTATGACATTCTATCAAGTACACATTATTAAATTTAACGAATTAACAAAAGTTAAACAAAACAAATAGTAAAGTAAAATAATAAGTATTTTTCTTTCTAAACTACCTGTACAATTGTTTTAGCTTGATAGCTTATTTGTCCAAGATAAATTCAGCAATAACAAAATAAAAACTAATAAAATCTCAATTTATCATGTCTCATGCTGTTTTTAAATTTTGTCGTTCAATTTATCACCCAGGCAAAATAAATCCCATCTAAATGGCTATGTTTTAATGCTGGGTTCAAATGAATACTACTGATAGTATATATCATACAGTTATTTATAGAGTATCCTATAATTTATTGTCATCTTATTTAAACGACTGCAACAATATTTGCAAATCAATCAATAAGTACTCACATAAACAGGTGTTCCCAAAGTGTTTCTATTTAGGTATACGACAGCATAGGTATGCACTCCTTTCACTATTGGTGTCATCGGCTTAACCCAGGCTTCGATATTATGTTCCTATAATTCAATTATGAATTTATTGTAAAAAATGTTGTTTTTATTTAAATGATTTCAAACCGAATAAACTTTTTGTCCTAATATTCCGAGTTTATCCTGATTTACAGCTATTATGTGTTTGTTTTGTAATATAGCTTTATATTCGGCACCAATTTGTCTCAAATTATTGGACATTAGAAGAGGCGCTGACCAGATGGCCCACAAAGCCATTTGAGTTCGGCTTTGTTCCAAACTTAGGCCAAAATTACCTAAAATTTATTTCAATTTTGCCATAAAATCGAAAGTAATGATAAGCGAAGACTTGAGATAGAGATTAAACTCTTGTATTGAATTATAGATTATCGATATCTAACGAGAAACCAACATCTGTTTATATATTTAAAAAGATATCATACCAATTATCAGCATGTCCGGATCATTCCAAGCGCCCGGGCCTACAGTTTATCAAAATAAGAGCAAAAGATTAAACATTTTAAACGTCTTCACTGTTTACAACTTAGTGTGACTAACATTTAGGAAATTATTATACATCTAAAATTTAACTTGATTAAAACTATTTTTTTTAATTTAATCAAAAATAAAATATTAATATAATTACGATTTAATGTATTTTAGACTAAAATTCGCATAAACTTAATTTTTGTTTTATAGACAATCTATCTGTTAAATGGCTTACAAGTTAATAATTTAAATTTCACCCCGAAAATATTAAAGGAATAAATTGTGCAATGAGAGTTAAATTTAAAATGGGAGGGTTAGTCGTTTAAATTTTATGTAAGAGTGTTTTGCTAAAATTTTTTTTTAATGAGTAGGGTAGTTTTCTCTCTATAGCGATAAAGTTTCAAAAGTTTTAGCAATTTATAATTGGAGTCAAAGCATAGAAAATAAATACAATTTTACGATAAGTATAGAAAGTGTATTATTGAGATAACATTAGAAGTACTGTATATTAAAATTTTTGAAAAACATCAATAATTGATTATTAAATTATCCTTGATAGCATAATGAAATAATAAAGCTGTTCGATAGAATTTGAGTGGAACTGCTTACAGTATGTTTAAATTTTATAGTCAAAATACCCCCAGTCTTAATCCAAAACTTTGATTTTTGTCCGTTTAAATAAACTTAAATAAACACGACTTTTATTACGAGTTTTGGCAAATTATTATTTAATCCAACATTAAATACACGTATTTCAAGTCATAAAAAATTGAAATTCATTTGTATTTAATTCTAATAGAGTTGGAGAGGATTTGAGAACCCGAGGGATAAAACGATTGCTTATAAAATAGTCTCAAAATGGAATTTAAATTATTTTGAATAATTCTTTTAATGCAATTTCTTTAATAAAAGTTTCACTTTTGGTCGGCCCTAACCGATCCCTAACCCTTACTCTCTCGCTCTCTGTTCTGTTAGTATCGAACAGTCATTAAAATGTTTTTATAACCGCTTTCGGCTATAAATGGGTTTTAAAAATACTTTTGTAGACTAAGTGAAGCCTTCCTTTCCTTCTAATTATTTTCAAACCGTTTTGCAAACCAATGCTTCGAAAACTTTAGGAACGAATCGACAAATGAATTGCTATCAACGCAAACATAAAGAAAAGGGTTTAAAACTCATACTGTTTTGATATACTGTATACTTGTGTACTGAGACAAGTGCCGGTATTCTACAATATGATACAGTAGTGTAGAGTTTGTCCAAAAAATAGTCAATAAAAGAGTCATAAACTTAACATAAAGTGATTGTAAAGAAGTGAAACAATAAAATATTAATCGAATTCACTCATATTCTTGCATTTCATTCACAGAATATTATTACATTAAGTGATTGTTATTTTTGTCTAAAAAATAATTCAAACAAATCCCAAATCCATGGTTACGACAGAGGATAATATCCTCTGTTCGTTACTCATGCCTTCACTAACTCAACAAAAGCATAGCTAAAGTTCTTCAATCTTTTTGATTTGAATTTATTGATTACTAATTCAAACCCAAAGCCATGACATGTTTGTCAAGTCATCAAATGATAATCAAAGCAAATGCGGGAAACCCTAAACCCCAAACAAAAGCCAATTAACTAATTACTACTAATCGATAGATACCGTGATATTTGACCAAAACTTTCTGATATTTAGCGTAAAAGTCAATAATAGAGGTGACACTCGTCCACGAGTCCTCAATGTCGTCGAAATTTCGCCAATAATTACAATATTTTGCTATCTTTTCATAATCAGGATTTTCACCGATTTGATAGGCCGGCCAACTGCAGGCATAGACTATCGGTCGGCCTATCGGTTAGGATATACTGAATAAACATTTTGAAGGCAATAAAGATAAGAATTGATAAAATGAATGACCGGTTTTGTTCAAAGCGCCGCTCATTTCCGGATACATGTTTGTCATATTCTTTGTGTCCGCATAACAGCCGTCCAGTTTGAGTGAGTCAACCGTCCAATCGGCGTATGTCTGGGCGTCTAAGCTGTCGTAGTCCTCTCCATTGGGCCCTCTCGCTCCGGGATATCCGCCGCAAGTTTTTGTACCGACGTCTCCATAAATGCCGAGTTTTAGTCCTTTGGAGTGGACGTAATCGGCCAAATCTCTAATGCCATTTGGAAATCTGTTTCGGTTGGCAACTAATCTATGAGTGTTTGGATCTCTAGACAACTCAGACCAACAATCGTCGATATTGACGAAGTTATAGCCCAATTCTTTATAGCCGTCGGCAACCAGTCTGTCAGCCATTGACTTATATAACTGTTCATTAATGCATTCGTTTGGATAATTAACGCAATCGATGTTACAAGTATACCGTTCCCAAGACATCCAACCCATCGGTGGCGTTCGAACTAACCCATTATCGAGTGCCGTAACTCCACTCAAACCAATCACTGCTAACCAGAATGTCTTCAATATTAATATTGAACTCATTTTAAATTCAAACTAAACCTTAAAATTATTTAATTACAATTTTTTAAGAATTTTTTTAATTCAAATTGTTTTTTAAAAAATTTATTTAAATATTGGTCAAAAATGAAACTGAATTTCTAAAAATCAAATCAAATGAACAAAGGAGTGAAGCGATAGGAAAGTTAGCCAATTGTCAGCCCATCAGCAATCAGTGCAACTTATCTAAGAATGCGTTTTAAAAACACTTGAACTCCAGTTATCTTCGATTGTTCGCTACTTTTAATGTTTGATCTTATTATTAATTAATCGTTGGATTAACTCTAAAGCGAATAAAATCTATTTTTTATTATTTATTTTTTATTAATAAAATTAATTTATTTTTACAGTTACAGTAAAAACTAAAGTTTAATATCTTTTTAATCTTTAAAAATAAAGTTAGAATTTAAGATAAAAATTCTCTTTTTTTTCAAATAGCGTCCGAATAGAAAGTTAATAAAATTGGAAATTATTTGAAAAATGTGAATACATTTTCATTAGACTTTAAGGTCATTTGCTTATAAACCGATATAATCCTAATATTTGATCCAAACATTTCAAGGCTTATCCCGTGAGTTCGCACTTAAAACCTTAGTATTGAACTCATATAAAGAGTAACACAAATCTATAAAGTATTTAAAAACAGGATTTCTTAACATTTTTCAGGATAGCCTCTGAATACTAAATCCCACAATCGATACAATCTTAAGAAACAGTAAATGTCTTAACTTCTGTAAAGCCATGAAATTAGGAATTTTTTTCTAAATTTGTTAAATAAAACACATTTTGTAATACTTATTTAAACAGCTATTTATAAGTTATTTTATAGGAAAAAAAGCCAATTTCTAGATTAGATTATAATTTGTAAACTTTGAATCAAATAATTAAACGTATAATGAATTGCTTGAAATTATAAAATACGATAAATAAAAAGAAAAATATCAAATTCACACTCATTTAAGCTCTAATTAAAGACTAATTTGAGATAAATTAATATTAAATTATATTTAATTAATTTGCAAACCAATCAAGCAAACTTTTTTTGTTTAAATAACTGAATAAAACATAAATTTAAAATAAAACAAAACGATAAACCGACTAAAAAATTAATATTTTTAATAATTTGTTTTCAAAATGCAAATAAACACTAAATTAAAGGCACATTTGGATCAATAAATTGTTTCATAATTTAGTATTAATACGAAATTCGATTAATTGATAATAAATTGAATAAAAATGAAGAAAAACCAATAATTTAGTTAATGTTTATGTTGTCTATGTCTATATAATGAGAGCATAAGAGCACCAAATCTTTAAATCATTTCAATCGACACATAATTTCAAATTAAACCACTGTTTGCATGCATTCGTATCACAGATACAGTACAAGTGAGACCTTTCCCTTAAATATCATAA
>JAQFXP010003125.1:0-13259 GCA_034693685.1 Belba bartosi | reverse complement strand
TTTTTGCTGAAGTTTACTCTGGCTACAATTTAAACTAGATTAATTGTAAGTGTTATATGCTTTCAGTATATGTTTTTTCTTTTTGTATGTATAGGTTTCCAATGTATGCCTTTGTGCAGTGCAGCAATACAGCAATAGTCGGCTTAACTACTGCACGCCATTAATGCAGTAAAGCCGACAATTGCTGTATTGCTGTACTGCACAAAGGCATACATATACATACAAAAAAAGAACATATACTGAAAGCATATAACACTTACAATTAATATAGTTTAAAATAAAGTTATAAGGTTTAAATTAAGTCACCCAAAATAATTAATATATTTGATTTTTTATTTATAAATAAAATTGAAAAATATCTAACAAAATGTATTATAAATACAATAAATACGAGAATAGGTTTGTGTAATAGAGATCTTCTCTGAACTGAATTAATGTCATTATTCGTAAGACATAAACCAATTCTAAACAAATGTTTGAGAACCGAATCGACGATTAGATTTTGTGGTAAAAACTTACTTAAATCAACATTATTCATTTTTAAAAACTCAGATCTATAACAAACAAAAAATTTAAAAATTTTTAATTTAATTTAATAAAATTTAACTTACTAGAAATTAATTAACAACTATATTTTTATAATTGTTAGTTTTACTTCATTATAGATAATGTCCAACTACAATTAATATTATGCATAAACTATAGATCACAAGTACGTCTGTACAAGAATATAAATATATTATTCATTAACCTATATACTTTAATAAAAAATCAATAAACATATAATTATTAAAATGATGCAATAATTTAAAAAAATAATAAATTGATATTAATTAGAAAAAAATGTTTTTTAAATTATATATATTTTTTTTATAAAATTATACTCATAAATTTCAATTTAATTTTAAATATATTTAATCCAAAAATGCATCAAATTCACCATCAAATCACACAGATGCACTGTTTTTGCATGAGCAACTGGCTAAAATTGTAATTATTAAAATCGCAAGATTAAATAATGCAATTGTGATATTTCTCAACTTACTTTTAGCGTCATTTACTTGTTCACGGCTTTGAAAAATTTTATTACTGTTTTTGAAACATTTAAAAATGTTAAAGTCTAACTATATTAATTTTAGACACAACTTAGGTTGCTAGGGGAATATTTGGCAGTAAATTTAACATTGAAAAAAATAAGGTTTTTGATTTTTATGGATAAGTGGCATAATAAAAACTATTTAAAATAATTCAAAACATAATATTAAGATTAAAGAAATTAAAATACTAATTATTTGGCCAAATGGTAAACATTTTGCAACTAATTTAATCCAACCAATTTTATTTCTATGTATAATTTATTGTTTAATAATGGCTTAAATAAGAACAATTTTAAACAACTGTAATACAACATTAAAAACAAAAATAATTATTTATCCTTGACGTTTGGACCCATATTTGGATAATATATATCTGGGAAATAAAATTTTGATAGCATTTATTACATTAAAAATAATTTACTATATTTTCAAGAACTTAATAAGTTTTAAAATTTTTTATAATTTAATCAATTTTAAGACATCAATGAATATCTCTTTTACACTAAAATAGCATTTCTGCTGTTGTTTTTGTTTAGAGTATTTCGGCGACTGTTCATTGGTTGAAGACAAACAGTAGTCGTCATTAACTTTATATTTGTTAATATTTTATTTACGTTTTATATAGATTTATATTGTTTTTTAAATAAATTTTTTATTAAATAAATTTATTTAAATATTTATAATTTTACTTTAGATTGTTAATTTTAATAAACATATTTATTTAAATATATTTTATTCATTATGCAATTATCGAGTATATAAAATTTTTAAAAAATTTTTATTAGTAATATTTTGACATATTTTAAAATCAAAGTAAACTAACTGTTCTATTCAATTGCAAACAATTAAAACATCTGTTTTATAAAAAAAAATAAATTTTATTATTTATTGCTGTTTGTTATCAGCATACATCGCAACTCTGACTTATTTCTGACAATGAGTTAATTTTTGGTGCCCACAGCAGTTTACAAAATCATTATTATTTTTAAACCCATCTTCTAACATATAAATTAATTTTTTATATAATGTCCGCCAATGGGGTGTTTAAGGGGGTTTTTACATAATAATTTATATTACCTGTAAATATAAACTGATTTAATTAATTCTTATCAAATGTAAACATAGTTTTTATTTAATTTAAATTTACAGTATATTTGAGAAATTTTAAATTTATATTATTAATAATATTATTCTAAAAAAATTACAGTTTCTAAAAATAAGATCTAAACTGTTGTTTTATAAAAAAAATTTATAATTATATTTAAATGTTTTAATTTCAATAAACTGTAATTTAAAATAATATTTAAATTTCAAATGTTGTAAATATGTGGTTTAATTTTTTAAAAAATTAAAGGTAATAAAAAATATTTGAATAAAAAACCCCATAAACACCCCCATTGGCGGCCAAAATATCAAAAGTTGATTTCTTTGTTATTATGTGTTTTTATAAATACTGTAATAATAATTTTTTAAATTGTCGTAGGCACCGAAAATAAAATCATTGTAAGTCTCAACTCTAAACAGTGTGTATATTTTAAAATATTAAATATTACGTATTACTGTATATTTATATTTCCAAAAAACTGTATTTTATTCTTAATATTGATTTTGATTAATTAATTTTATTTTGTAAATAAAAGTTGAAATAAAATTTTAATCAAATATTTTATTTTAATACTTATATTTGTATTTAGAATATACTTATTAAAACTATATTTTTGTTTTGTTGGTTTATAACAAACATAAATAGAACATTTAGTTCTTATTTATTAAAATTTTAATTCTTATAATTTTAATCTTATAATTAATATTTTAAAAAATTAAATATATATTTAAACCAATACCATATATATATATTAATTATAATTATAAATTTTAATAAAAGTTTTAAATATAAAAAATAGTACAAATACCAGCCGTCTTTAGTGTCTTTTAAAGTATATAAGCAAAGCATAAATTTGACAACCGCCTTCGGCGTTTGAAAATCTATAAAACAATAGGCATTTTTAAGCCATCTCATTTTATTAACAAAATTATATTTCAAGTTTTTTTTATTTATGACAAATGAACTAGCATAATAACATAATATATTTGATGTGTGACCTGATCAAATATATATAAAATATATATGTATTTATTTTTTTTAATGTATTAAAATAAATTATTTGATCAGTATATCTAATTACATTTGGTTTAATTCATATAATTTTTTCAACAATAGTATATAAATGAATAATATAAAACATTAATTTTTATATTGAATTTAGATTTAAACAATTTAATATTTAAAACTCTCAAAATAGTAATTTAAATTATAAAAATAATTTATATAATTAAGTAAAACAGTATGAAAATAATATCTTATTTAATATGTTTAATTATTGTTGCATTTGTTTCAGCAATAATGGATCCTGATCCAGATTTTATCAAACTTGTTTTTTGCTGTAAATAAACATTTGATTTAAATAAATTAAATTATAATTTAGAATAAAAATTGATATTATAATAATTTGTATATAGGAAATTTTTTAATTTATTATTTTAAATATACAGTATTTTTGATTTAATAATTTCTAACAATATTACTTTACTTTAAAATTAATAAATTAAAAATTATTAGTTTTGTATTTTTATTGCAGCCAAATGTAAAGATGAAACAATTGGTCTAAAATTACTCGCTATTCGCCAATGTTTTATAAAAGCTTCTATGGAAAGAATGAAACCTATTGTTAAGATAATGGAAGCAAACACTAATAATGTTGAAGAATGTGTCAAGCAAATTAGAGCTAATATAAAAACCACAAATCCCGCTAATTCACCCTACGTTAAACAAACAAACGAAACTAAATGTAATGATTTAGCAGAAAAAATATCAACATCCGAATGGAGCAAATGCATGTAGTTTGAAATTTAAATAAAAGACTGTATAATTTATTTTGAATAATAAAATTAATTTAGAAACAGTAAAAATAGTTAATGTTCAAGAATTGTATTAGTTAATTAATTTGATAAAAAGCAATTTTAAATGATAATAAATGTGAGTGTGTTTATAAAAATTTTTATAAATTAGAAATAAATAAGAAATATACATTTTAAATAAACACACAATACATTAAATAAATATTTTTAATATTTTATTTTAATTTTATTTAAATAACATTTCAAAATTTTAAAATTTTATTTGATCAATATGTCAATTTAAATAATTTATATAGTAGTTTACAGATGAGTAAAAAAATTTTTTAATTTAACAAAATTTAATTTTTAAACAATTAAAAATCTATTAAGCAAAATAAATTATTATTTAATCAGTGTATTAAATTATACAAAGTCTATTTTATATTATAAATAAAATATTAATGGTGTTTAAACCATTTGATTTATTTATTCATTCAATGCATGAAATTATTGCAAATCGAGTCGCTTTTCAACATTGTTGATTTACTATCAATTTAGGAAGTTTCTAACTATGAGTGGATTTGTCGTATCAATGATAGTTTACATAATACTTATTATTTTTAAATACATTTTTTAATATACAAATTAATTTATTGTATTATATCCGCCAATAAATTATATTTAAATATTATAAATATATAATTAGATTAAAATAAATAATTAAATTATATGTACTGTATATAAAATATGTATTACAAATATAGTAATTAATTATATTTTTAGTATAAATTTTAATTATTTAATGTTTTAATTTACAGTTAAATAATATAATTTTAGTAAAAATAAAACTAATAAATAACTTTCTTACTTTTACTTTGTAAATATTAACTTGTATTTTAAAGGGTATGTACACTAGGTATTTAAAATTTATTTGCAACAGGATTGTATCAAATTTATATATTTATTTGATTATAACTGTAGATTTATTGAATATGATTGATAAAATAATCTTATATTGCAATGTATAAACAATACAACTAAAAAGTCTATCTGATGCCCCAGATGCGGCTAAAACTAATATAATTAGGTTTTAATTGCTTTTAATGTTCTAAAAACAGCAATCAAATTTTTTAAAACCATGTACAAGTACAAATGGGTAGAGTTACAAGGCAATTTAGTATTTAAATTTATTACAAATTTTTAAAATAAAAACAAAATTTTAAAATATTTAATATATATAATAAAAATTAATAATTTGACAAATGTGTTTCTCTCTAAAATAAATCAGCAATTTAAAATTTTAAAAAATTAATTACTTATATACATAATATATGCATAATACAATTACAAATAACATATATTAAATAAATATATATTTTTTTAAAATTAAAATTTTATCTAATTCGATTAATAATTTTACAAAATAATAGTGAAAAGTATACAATAATCTAAAATTAAAAAAAAATTAAATTAGAAAATGTCAAAATAAAATACTTGTAATTGTATTTATACTTCATAGCATTTAAATGAATTAATCGTAAATAACGTATAACACGAAAAGCCAACTCTTTTCTGACCAACTCTTTCGATAAATGAGTGCAACTATAAAGAAATATATGTAATATGGAAATGCTGCTATAATTCGTTTCAAACATTTGAAAGGGTTAATATGCAACTTTACGAAAGCGCCACAAATTTGCTATAATATATACAATAAATATAAATAGCAATACAAATATATATACAGTACTAAACTTTTATTCCCAACTTCCATTTCAAACTTTAATATCTAACTTCCGTACCTGACTTTCATACCTGGGTATGGAAATCGAATATAAGAGTCGGCTATTGAATTTGGATATGAAAGTTGAAAATAAGAGTTGGAAATCGAAGTAGAAAATTAAAGTTTAGTATATATTACTGCAATTTTGTTGCTCTTTCGAAAAGTTGCATATTAAGCCTTGCAAATGTTTAAAAAAGCTAAAGCAATTCCAAACTATATTAATAATATATTTAAATATTAAATTTAAAAATACCTTTATTCTTGAGGAATGTTTTTGAAGATTTTTTGTAATTTTTAATTTATTATTAAAATAAATATAATTATTTGAATAAAGAAATATTAAAATTGTTTTCGATTTGTTTGCTTCAGAGTTGACAGAAGAAGCCGTAAATATTATGAACAAAAAAATCAACATGCAAAAAACGAACATATATGTCCATAATAGTTTGAAATAAATAGAAAATGGCGTAAATATAATAAGGATTAAAATCATAACTGTAATGATTCCCATAATTATCCAAAATAATAGCAAAAATTTCGACCAATAGCTGGTATTGTATTCCCTAATCTCTCGATATATCGAATCAAAAGAGCGAATAATATTCGATATATTTATTGATTTATTTGCTTTTATTATTGAATTATTTATTAATTTTATTTTGTGTTTTAAATAATAACATAAAATATATAAATAAAATATTTTATAACTAATAATTTGGAATAAATAATACGAAAAAATAACATGAAACAATGCGTGAGGAATACCAAAAACAATTATATTCCAAATGTTATAAAATATTAAATATGATATAAAAGAAAAATTAAAAGCTAATATTGGAAAAATTAATACTGTATTTAATTTAATAATTTTATGCAAATATTTAGTTTTGATAATGAGTTTTCGAACCAATGTTTGGTCATTGAGGCCAACACTGATCGGCGAACGCAAACCCGACATCATTTCAAACACTGCAAGAAATGTCGGTTTTATACCATTTCTGTAGTTATAGTAATATATTAATTGAGTACAAATGCATAAAATTAAAGATAATATCATTAGAGAATTATAAAATAATTTTATATTGTAAAACATTGAAAAATCACCCAAAATTATTAATATGTTTACTTCTTTTTCTATAATTAAATTAATAATATATTTAATTAAGTTAATTATGAATACAATAAATATTAGAATAGGTTTGTGTAATAGAGATCTTCTCTCAACTGAATTAATGTCATTATTCGTAAGACATAAACCAATTCTAAACAAATGTTTGTCAACCGATTCGATGATCAAGTTTTGCGGCAAATGTTTTCTTGAATCAAAATTTTGCATTTTTTAATTTTTAATAAACAATACGTATTAACTAATTTATTAGATTAAATATAAAAATTTATATCACAAATTTTGTTTAACTTTATTCAATTTATATTATTATTAATAAATATATTTTGCTAATTAAAACATGTCTTTAATGCTATAATATTTTATAAAGTTTAGCTTAACTACATTAAAAAATAAGTCAAATTTCTATTAATATACATAATATTTTAAGAAAAACAAACTAATTTATTATATAAAATTAACAACAAATATAATTAATAGAAATAATTTATAATATATATTTAAATTTTTTTAGTTTAAACAAACAATATTAAAATTAAATCAATAATGGTCTATTTTTAAAAATGACATAACGTAATGAAAGTAAATTTATTTATTTAATATTTATTTTGAAATTTTAAATAAATTTTTTTCCCAATTTATACTGTATATATATATATATATATATATATATATATATATAATTATTTTTAATTTAAATATAGTATTTTTTATAATTACTCAACATAATTCGTTAATGTAAAAAATAATTAACAACTTATAGTTTTATGATTGTTAATTTTACTGCATTGCAGATAATGATAAGTTTATTAATAAATAAATAATTAACCTATATAATTTTACAAAAATTAATAAATAATTAAATTTATGCTATAATGTAAAAATCTAATAAACTTTTACAGTTAATTTGTAAAAATATATATTTTATTTTTATCTAAAAATTTATTAAAAATTTAATTAAAAATTTAATTAAAAATTTGCTATTTAATTTTAAATATATTTTTGGCCTGGACAGAATAAGGCACAAAAATTGTATATAGTTGATAAAAATATTTTCAACAATAATTCTGCCGATTTATACCTATTCCGCCGCTCCCTGGCAGCATTTAAATTTTGAAAAATATTTTAATTTATTTAAACTGAGGCGAAGTGAAACTCACATTTAGATAAAACTAATTTTATAAACCTTTACACTTTTCTCAGCACGCAACTTATTTTATTAAAACTTTACAGTATTTATAAGAAATTCAATTCAATATAAAAACAATAACAAAAGATTCAACTCAAAGTTTATGATTTAAAAACAATAATACTGTATATAAAATTTAAAAAAAAGATATATTTGAATATTAACTCTCTTTTCGATGGAGAGTTAAATTAAGTATTGAAAGATTATTTCACGAAAATTGTGTTAAAATATATACATTACTTTAATTAAAAATTATTTTCGAATGCTAATAATTTAGAAAAAAATTAATTAAAAATTAATTTGCTTATAAATAAATTGCATTACAATAAATTGTATTAGCTAGTATGAATAACATTGCTCTGGATTATATGGCATAGGTAATTATAAGATAAAGATTTCAAATCAATGCTTTGCTTACTACCTAGTAAAATATAACTAATTATTTATGATCAAATTAGCTTTTAAATTTTTATTATCAATTATGAACATGTTTAGTTAATCTTCTTAATTTTTTAATACTTGACTAGCTTTCCCATCGAAAGAGCAGTAAATTAATTGAATTAAAAACAATTTAATAAAAATATATCAGCAATATAAATTATCAATATAAAAACAAATTTATTTATAGTTAACTTAATTATTTAAATTTAAGTTGTTAGATTTTTAAAAATTATTATGAATTACAAAACGATTCAATAGTTTATACGATTTATTCGCTTTAAAATTGACTGAAGATGTCGTAACAAATAAGAATCCAAATTGCGAAACAATAAAGAAATAAAACCAAATGATTTTCAATATTAGAAACAATGAACTAAATAAAATTATGTATAAAATAAATACAATTCCACTTCCAATAGTCAACCAAAAAATTAATGTAAATTTTCACCAATAGCTGAAATTGTTTTTACTGATCTCTCGATAAATTGAGTCAAGTGAACAAATTATATTATAAATATCTAAATTAATTCTTGTTTTATTTAATAAATTATTTATTGTTTTTAATTTGTTTTTTAAATAAGTACATATATAATAAAAACAAATTACTTGATATGCGATAATACTCGACGTGTAATGAATAAATAGATTAAATAGTAATGAACTAAAAATACCAAGTATTATAATCTTGTTAAACGTACAAAATAATATATATGAAATAAATATAATTAATATAAATATTATAAACATTGTAATCTTACTAAATTAGCAATGTTTAATAATAATATCATTATTAAAGCTGTAAAATTAAATCAAAATTTAATTTATTCAACATTTTAGATACAAAAAGAAGCTTAACACTAAAAAGTCAAAAATAGTAATTATGAGAATCGTACTTTTAATAATTGTAATATAAATTTAATGTTGTAGTGTTGATTTTCGATATTAAAAATTTTAATATTATGATACGCAAAATTTCTACTTTTATATTTTAAAATTTTTATTTTACTGTGTTTATAAAATATTAATTTATCCAAATTTTGATGTAAATTTGCAGTTTTAAATATTAATGTTATTTTTATAATAGTAAAAATCGTTAAGTAACTTTACAGCTATTTTCTTAACAGTAAATAACTTAAAATGGTAATTTTTGTAAAAATAATAAATTGCAAACCAGCAAATAATACATTTATTTTTAATAAATATAAAATAAAATAATAATAATTTATTATCTAGTACGATTAATAATTTTACAGCATAAGAGTAAAAAATATATAATAATCTAAAACAAAAAAATTTTATTATAAATTTATCAAAATATAAATATTTTGTTATACTTTATAACATTTAAACGAATTAATTGTAAATAACGTATAACACGAAAACCCAACCCTTTTCTGACCAACTCTTTCGATAAATGATAGCAACTGTAAATGAAAATAAAAAATTATTATTATATATCTATATAAATATAAAATATAAAGTAATACCTTTAATTTAATAGTATATATAGGAAAATTTTGCTTAAATTTAAATAAATTATTATAATAATGAAATTTATCAAAATAAATTTTAATTAAAATTTTATTTGACTTATTTGCTTCAGAATTAACGGATGATACGTTGAATATTACAAATAAAAAAACAAATAAACAGAATATAAATATATAAATCCACATTAGTTTTAATAAAATAGTCATTGGTTTAAATATAATAACAATTAAAACCACAACTGTATTGCTACCAACAACTATAAAATAAACTATCAAGAACTTTGACTAATAGCTGGTATTGTATTCATTAATCTCTCGATATATCGAATCAAAAGAGCGAATAATATTCGATATATTTAGTGATTCATTTGATTTTATTATTGAATTATTTATGAATTTTATTTTGTGTCTTAAATAATAGCATAAAATATAAATATAAAATATTTTGTGATTATAAAAATTAAATGCATAATACATGAAAATAACATGTAAAAATGTGTATGGAATGCCAAAAATTATTATATCCCAAATGCCATAAAATATAATATAAGATAATAAAGCAATAATAAAACCAATTATTGGAAAAATATAATTTGAATTTAATTTTACAAATCTATGCAAATACTTAGTTCTGTTAATAAGTTTTCGAACCAATGTTTGGTCATTGAGGCCAACACTGATCGGCGAACGCAAACCCGACATCATTTCAAACACTGCAAGAAATGTCGATTTTATACCATTTCTATAATTATAGTAATATATTAATTGAATACTAATACACAAAATTGTACATAAAGTTAATATTGCATTATAAAAACTTTTTATTTGATAAAACAATGAAAAATCGCCTAAAAATATTAAAAAATTTGAATCTTGGTTAATAAATAAAATAATAAAATATTTTATTAAATTTATTATAAATACAACGAATATGAGAATAGGTTTGTGTAATAGAGATCTTCTCTGAACTGAATTAATGTCATTATTCGTAAGACATAAACCAATTCTAAACAAATGTTTGTCAACCGATTTGATAATTTGGTTTTGTGGCAATCGTTTGTATAAATTAATATTCGGCATTTGCTTTATTTTAAATGTAATTTAAATGTTTATTAAGTATATTATACAGGTTTAACAACTTTAAAAATATAATTTGAACAAAATTTATTTTATTATATTATAAATTCATGAACAATGTTTAATAGAATATGAAAAATAATTATATGCAATTTATTCATTCAATGTAAATTATCAATTGATATATTACTTTTCGATGCACATGTACAATAATTATTATAACAAAATTTAATAAGATTACAAAATATAACTAAAATTTTAATTTAAGTTATTTTAATAACAAGATCATTAAATAAATTATAATTAACCTAAATAAAACTACAAAAATCGTTAAATATTCATATTTTTTTTATAGCTGCGTTATTAATAATATAATATTATATAAGTTGATTTTAAAATTTTTTTCGAACAATTTCGACCTTGGTTCCTTTCTTGATTATGTGACCTTTTTAAATCTTGTTAGTAAAACATTAGCTTTACTGTAATTGAATCTATAGATTAACTAAATTTTAATTAAATATTAGTCACAAACTAAATCAATCAAATTTTTTTATATACATGTTTGTAATTTGAAATTACATTTGGCATGCACTGCGTCCGACTACAGTTAAGTATAATTTAACAACAGGGATCGAGAAGATGGGATCAGGCAAAAATCTCCCCACTGATTTTAAAAATTTAGATTTATCCCCTCCCTTTAGCATTTGGTTCGAGAAAAGGTACACTCCTCAACGTTTTGCCGGCAAATTTTTTGGGCTTTTTGCCCAAAATTAGGACATTTTCCCTAAATTGATGCTAAATCCGGTTTAAATCCAGTTAATTTAACTAAAGTTAGTTTAAATCCGGTTTAAATCTAGTTAAATTGGGGAAAATATTATTAAAAATATATGTGTTTTTTTAGCGTTTTTGAAAAAATTCCCTCCCAGATCCCCTCCTAAATCGGCCGACTTTCTCGATCCCTGCTTAACAAAAGGTAGTGGGTTCGAACCCCGTTCAAAATAATTATTTTTTTCAAAAGTTTAATGGAGTTTGAGAAGCAAGACGACCACGGGTTTTACCAAGGTCCGTCTACTGGTAGCATACGATAGTTTAATAACCACTAATCTACTTATACGGAGCGTTCAGGTGTGCGCTCTTAAAACTATGGCCACTATTCAGAGTTAGCACGATGCAAATGACGATCTCTGACTGAGTAAAATCCCTGTTTGTGCAGGGAGATATCGTTCGGGTGTGATTAAAAAAAGCCTATTTATAATTATTGTAATATATAATACTATTTTATTTATCTTGTTCGATTAATAATTTTACAAAATAAAAGTGAGAAATATATAATAATCTGAAATTAATAAGTTAAAATTAAAAGTTATATTTAAAAATTATTAATTTTATACTTCATAGCATTTAAACGAATTAATTGTAAATAACGTATAACACGAAAACCCAACCCTTTTTTGACCAACTCTTTCGATAAATGTTAATAACTGTAAAAAATAAAATTATAGAAATAATATATTAATTAAGTAAACATTTTAATTAAATTTACTTTAATTGATGAATTTATTTGAGAATTGGAGAAATTATTAAATTTATAACATTTTTGAGCAAAAATTTTAATTAAATATTTATGTGATTTGTTTGCTTCGGAATTGACTGAAGAAGCGGATAATATGACAAAAATAAATATAAATATCCAAAAAATAAAGACATAAATCCATAGTATTTTAATCAATAATGAAATTGGTTTAAGTATAACAACAATTAATACAATAACTGTAATACTTCCGACAATTGTTCAAAATAATAGCAAAAACTTCGACCAATAGCTGGTATTGTATTCATTAATCTCTCGATATATCGAATCAAAAAAGCGAATAATATTTGAAATATTCATTGATTTATTTGCTTTTATTATTGAATTATTAATTAATTTTATTTTGTGTTTTAAATAATAACACAAAATATGAAAATAAAATATTTTATAAATATAAATATGAACGGAATAATAAATAAAAAGTACATGTAAAAATGAATATAAAATACCAAAAGTAACTAAATCATATAAGTCATAAAACAAAATATATGATAAAAATGGCAAGTTAAATGAAATAAATGGAAAAATTATTTCTGTATTTAATTTAACAATTTTTAACAAATACTT
>JAQFXP010003124.1:0-13260 GCA_034693685.1 Belba bartosi | reverse complement strand
AAAAACTTAAATTTTCGGTAATTATTGAATGCGTACTATACGCCAATGCGTACAATCTCCCGATATTCAGGGTAATTAAATGATTTTGAGTCTATGATATGTAGTACACATTAAAAATGCATAAAACAACTGAAAAAACGTTTGAGAGATTACTATCATTTCTTTATTTTAAAAAATTTAAAATAAAAAATAAAATATAAATTTTTAATAATTCTAAAAATCTGGAGTAAACGAGAATAAAATAAAAATTAAAAAGTCAATTATTTATCGTCAAAAATCCATTGATTAAAAACATATATAATTAAAAACAATTTTTGCATGATTAAAATTTAATTCATTATTTGCAAAAATACATTTAAAACATCAATTTTTAAAAATCAGAAAAACAAACAATAATTTAATGATATTTAAACAAAATATAATTACAACAAAACAAGATTAGCAATTTAAATAAGTATGTCGCTTTAACTTTATTTTATTGAAATATTAATAGTTATTCTAAAATTATCATTAATTTAGATTATTTCTAAATGCTAATTTAATATTCCGATTAATACTAATTTATTTAATAACATTTTATTTTAATTGATTTAAAAGTAACATTATGTTTGTAAATGTGCATGCACTGAATTTTAAAAAATCAATAAATTAATAATTTAACAAAACATTGACTAACAAAAGAATATAAGAAATGGAGAAAAAAGCTGTAAAATATATTTCCCTAAAAGGACTGCTTTTTGTTTGTTTGTTATCTGCAAGGAGTAAAAGAAGAGGGAGAGGTAGAGGAGAGGGATAGGAAGGGAGAGGTAGGAAAGAGAGAACTGAAATGAAAACTTTTAGATTATGAAAGGAAATTGGATTTTAGTGCACACTTTGCCAATACGTTTGACTCATAGCTCACTATTTCAATACTCACTTCAATTTTGATTTCAACATTGGATCGCAATATAAGAGAAAACACTCACAACTCGTAGCCATTGAGCGAAAAAATCAACTTTATGTCAATGAATGGGTAGTGTCTGTCTGTCGGCACTGTTTTTGCTATTCAACCTCTACTAAGTTCAGGTTATTTGGCGATGAGGACCTGCACAAGCTATACAGTGCGTGTGTTATGTCCGTCCCTTTCACTCCACTCCAGTTCCCGTTCCCCCAAATCTTTGTCGCTTTTGTATTGCATTTCATATCATTCAGTCTATAATTAATTAGCGTTAGTCTTATGTAAAGCAATAGAAGCAAAATAAGGGAATAAATAGTAATGATGTGTAGAATAGGGTTTCTCTCTCTCTCAGCTCAAGCCAGGGGCGGGTTTTTGAGTGCAGCCAATATTTCGCATTCACTTTATTATTGTATATTTAGCACAAAATTTTGAATAAATTTAACTTTTAATGCTAAGTTCAAAAATCTAATTTATTTTGAAAAATTGTTTTAAAAATTTTTCGAATCATTTATTTTAAAACTTTTTTGCGAATAAACTTTTCAAATTATATTTGCGTTTAGGGCTCACATCTAAGTCCCCCGGTTTCAGTAAATTACTAAAATTGAGTCCATGTCCTCCTATCCTCCTATAAGGCCATAAATGGCAAAACGAATAAATGGGTGAATATTGCCAACAAATAAGACTTTGGTTCGAAAAAGGAAATATAAGAACATTCGGTATTGCAGATAAATTAATGCCAACCCTCCCAACCCTACTCTTTATTATAGACTAATTTTGTTGTAGAGACGACCAAAAGATAATGAATAGCTTTTAATAACAATTTTTCATTTGTGAGACCAATAGAAATAATAAGTGAATATAATTGTGTTCCGAATAAGACAATAATTGCCGAATGCATTGTCCTATTCATTGATTTGCTATTCTTTAAGTAATAAGTTTCTTGTTATTTGCCGTCAGATAAATATTTATTGATTATAATATAATAGAAATATTAGACTATATATAATATTAATATTATTTATTATAGTATATATGAAAGAATTGCAAAACTAGACTAAAAAATATTTAACTTTTATTTCTGTTAGTTATTATAATCTTATAAAATTGTATTGATTTAAATTTTAAAAATACTTTAACAAGAATTACATACAACTTTTTAAAAGTAATTATTGTTTATTTTTAACATTGACAATTTTAAATTTTGTTTTGTTTAATTTTAATCAAGGTTTTTAAAAATATTAATAATATAGATATAAATTTTAGGCAATTTATACTTTGAGTATAATTTTAAGTTCTAGTTTATAAAATTTTCAAATTATTTTGAATAATAAACATTGATCAAATTTTATATATAATTGCAAAATACTCTTGAATTAAACAAGATATTAAAAATTAAGAAAAAAAACATTACAATTTTACAATTAAAAATTTTGTAATGCACAAATTGTTTTACTTTATTTAATAAAAGGCTTTAATGCAAAATAGTTTTACTTTAGTCAGATAATTTTTACAAAAGCTGTATATTTAGAAATTGCGATAAATTTACTTTTTTAATAATAAAAATAAATTGTTAATGCAATAATTTGTTGTTAATAGAAAACATAAAATTATTATCAAAAGATAACAAATGTCATCAAAGTTTGTGGTTTATTTTGGCAAAAAAATCTGTAAGAGTTGACAAAATTAGTTTATTGAAAGAGAAAGACGACTTGAAATGCTTGACTAACAGTAATATGAGTTAGTTTTTGGCACAACTTTATTGCTGAATAGTGGCGATTGAGTTAAGGATTAGTTATTTCTTATGTGTGAAAAATGATCTTAAATTGCCAAACTAAATTACCAAACATAACTAACCAAGATAGCATAACAAAAATATAAACACATATCAAATTTTAGAAAATATATATATAATTATTAAAAATAATAATCAAGAATAAAATGTTGTATGCCAAATTAAAAGTTAAGCAATTAAACGCTGAAAATTTATTTTTAAATTTATATATCTAGAAAATCAAGCTTGGTTATCCCGAGTATATACATTCAATAAATTAATTTCTATTTGTTTAGACGTTTCTGTTCGACATATTTTGGCGAAAGAAAAAAATTGAGAAAAGGATTTGCAAACGACTTACACAAGAATTACTCCAAATTTCGACTAACATTACTCGAGGCACACATGTAATGAATCTCTTTTTCATTCTCTCTCTCTCTCTTTCTCTTTCTCTTTCTCTCTCTCTCCTTCCTTCCTCCCTCCCTCCCTCCCTCTCTCTCTCTCTCCTTCTCCCTCTCTCTCCCTCTCTCTCTCCCCCCCTCTCTCTCTCTCGCTCTCCCTCTCTCTCTCTCTCTCCACACATACACTAACTCTTATTATATGTACAAAATATAATTTGAAAGAACAGCTAATATAACGAAAGAATACAGAATTTAATGAAAAATATCATTTGTTTCAATATTTGTCTTCCATAGCATCACAACCTTTGCTTTATTTGCCTTTTTTCTTGTCTTTTCTTTCCTTCAATTTAACGCTTATTTCTTTATTCCATTCTTTCAATTCAATTCAATTTTGCATTTCGTCTAATATTTGCCCGAAGTATACCTTTTATTAAAATTAAATTCAAACATATCTTTTAGGAAATATTTGTTAGACTAAATCTGTTGTCAGCAAAACTTAAAACCAATTTATTATAAATTTATTATAACAAATGTAACGCATATTCCGTATTCTAAGCAATCTTTTTATGTTAGAATTTCAATGTATTTCGGATTTAATCTAAAAAGAATGTCAAAAACATTTGTACAATTGATAAAAAATTTTAAAGTTAAATTAATATTTTATCATTCAAATTTAAATTTTTGGATATTTTTCTATATATTTTATTTTTAAATTTATAAATATCATTTTTATAAATAATAAATATTAAATATAGTTATACAAAATAAATTCTAATTTTAATTTAATAACACTATTTACAAAATAATTTAATAAAAATATTAAATTATATCTATTAATTAAAAACATTAAAAACACCGAAATAAATAAATTTCCTCTTGCTATAAATACAATAAACTTGTCCTTAAATTTTAGAAAAAAATTGTTACTCTGATAGATTTAGCTCTGGATTAATATACAAAAAATATTTGTTCTATGCTAAATCATATCATATAACAAAATGTCAATAAATTATGCATATTTTTCAATTTTATTATTCAAATACAATTCACTAAAACTTTTTCTTTTGATATTTTTGCTAAGAAAACAATTTCTATTGAAATAACAATTTTTAAGCCGTAATTCTATACAAATTTAAATTTCAATTCAAATAAATCGATTGTTTGCTTAATAAATATATTTTGAATGATTAGACTTCACAAACATAAAGAGAAGAGAATTTTCATTAAATTTCATTAAACAAACCTATTTGAGTACAAACATTCTTATTGTTATTTTACAGTTCACTGAACTTATTATAATATTAAACTCGAGATTCGGTTCCTGTCATTCAGAGATAGTTAGAAATGCTTTTTATGCAATCATTTTGTATCGAAATAAAAGATTAAAACTTTTTTGTTTGTTTCGATTTCTTTTTTGAATAAATTTAGAATGTTCTTTTCATCAAATTTATTATTTCAAATTTAGACTTATTTATAAAAATGCTTAAATAAACAAGCGCAAAACTTTTGTCTTAATGCAGAAATGTTTTGAACTAGTTGATGTAGAAAAATTTAATTGTTTTAATTATTTTTTCATGTCATTAAAATTAATTTAATGCAGAACTATAGCAACGAAAGCAATGAATCAAAGCTTGAATTTAATGGAACCCAGTGGTCAACAAAAATAATAAAAGTATTTTGTGTTCAAAACTAACATTAGTTACGAAAACATTCATTTGTCAGCCGTTTTGCGGCTAAACCCTTGTCTATACCTAATACCTCTTCTGGAGAACCGTTAACTTAATCCGCAGTAAAATATTGGTTTTGGTTAATACGAGTCGAGCTTTTGGACCGAACCGTAACTTTTGATCAAATTTTGTTGCGCTCTTATCAGCAAAAATTGTTGTCTAATGGCAGCGGTTCTCAAATTGTGTGCATCGACGGCTCCCGAGAGAAAGCGGTCGAAATTGGTGTTTAACAAAACCAAAATTTAAAAAGTCAAATTGGCAGTTTAAATTTTAAACCAAATTGAATGCAAGCAAATCATATCAAATAAAATTGAAGTCATGGCAGACTGAAAAATATTGGTGAACTTGAGGCCAGTTTCGGAAATCAGACTCTGGAGACCAAATTGAGACGAAATATGTAATTTTAGTCATCCCTACTGTTTAGAAAGTATAAACATTTGAAGTCTAATATAGAGTATAAGTGAGTGGGAAGAGAGACCTTCACGGCTTAGACCAGCTATTTATGGTCTCTGAGCTGAGCTTCTGATTCACTTTTTTCCAATAACACACAAATAGAGTATTTTAGTGAACCCACAGACGCTATGAATGCAATTTATGTGAACCCAAAATCAATAGCACAGGTATTAATAGTGCAAACATTGAATGAATTGTAGAATAGATTGAGTACTCGATTATTCCCGACTGACTCTATGAGAGACAGACAGAGGGATGTCATGAGAAGAGGAGAAACCAATTATGAATATCAAATGGCATTTTCCACAGAGGCTTCCCATACAAATCCCAAATTATTTATTTCGCGATAGTATTAAACATTTTTGTGGTAACAAAAACCACATTTAGACACATATACTTAGTTTTGCTACAAATTATACCAGCTGCACTTTTATTATAATGTATAGTAATTTGCACATATTATAATTTATTGTTTTCAGATCCAAATTATTTGTCTAAATGATCTTGTTTAGAAACACTACAAAACAATTTCAAATAAAAGAATAATGCAAATATTTTTTAAAATTAATAATAAAAACTATCATAATAAATACAGTATTTAACATTTGTAATTTGATTTTGTTAAATGGCAAAAACTAACACTTCTTACAGTTGTTATGAGCTAAAAATTCGAATTTTATTTCTTGGTAAACTAGTTAGGTTATGTTAAATTTTTATTAGATTTGAATTTTATTTCTTATTATTTTATTTATACAAATACCAGCATTAAAATAATTAATAATATACAGTAATATAGTAATAGTACTGTATATTAAATAGTTATACAGTATATAAACACGCAAACTTAATGGTCTCAAAGACCACTTTTAGTGAAACTTTCAACTTTGCGCAAATAAATATTTATATTATCTAATTTATTTTTTAATATAATTACAGCATTTAAATATTTAGTAAATTAAATTATAAAAATTCAATTTTTTATTTTTTTTAATTTAAATAAATATTTTTATCTTTTAATACAAATTTATATTTATAAAATTTGAAAACATTAATCTATACTGCATAATCTTTAATAGTCAGTTGTTTAAATATTCATTTACAAGGTAATACTATTTAGAAATAAAAATCAAGGTCACATAAATAAATGACACAAACGTTCGCCAATATCTAAAATATTTAACGTTGTTGGCTTGATAAAAACTGTACAACAGATGCATGGAATAAACTGAAAAGCTACTTTCTTGCATTGCAAACTTTTAATTTTGATTGCAATTTGCAAACTTTGGTTTTAATGCATTTAATTTATTTAAATTAATTGATTGAACAGTAATTCTGATTTATTAATATTTTAAACATATAGTCATTACATTAAATTAAATAATTACAATCTCTGCTCTAATCTTAAGCAATCACTTAATTTAGTATAACTGCATTAATATATATATTTAAAATTTTGAATAATATTTTTATTTTTTTTAATAATTCACAAAAGAAGACCAGAAATCAAATAAATTGAATAATTTGTCAATAAAATAGCATTTTTGCAATAATAAAATTAAAGCAGACATTTGTGTTGAGTCATAATTTATGAATCATTAAAAGCAATGCTTTTTGAAAAATGTATTGAAACTAATTTATACAAAAAAGCGATATTTGATTCAAAAAAAAGTCAAAATAATATTCTTTTTAGATGTGAGAGCATTGATGCGAAGATGATTTGTGAAGACAAGTGAAGTGAGAGTATAGTTGGAAAACATGGTTTGTCAGCGCCGGCACAACCCTGTGCTCCCTATGTGTTATCACTACTCATAAGTTGTTCGACCGAATCATCTTTAAGACTCAGTTCGGATCACTTCAATTGACTCACTTCGACGACATCACGAATGGCAGTCGTATTGTGTGTGAGATATGAAGTTTGCATCAAAAACAACAACAAAACCAGTTCTCAAATACCAGACACGAGGGGGAGAGAGGAGAGGGGAGAGGAGGAGGGACTGCAAATAGTGTCTTGTGTTTTAGCATAGATTTTGATTCAGGCAAAGCCTTATATCGAATATCATGTCTCATTTTAATGTCTTTCCTAAATCCTCAACTTTTTGCTGTCGAAAATAAAAATAAAATCAAATTTTATATAAATATTATTGACATAAAAATATATAAATATCAGCAAGAACACACATTTCTAACTCATCTAACTTATACTAAACTTAATATTTAAAAAAATGTTGCCAACCATAAGTTGCAATAACTTTGAAGTTAATATAAATCCATAAGTTTGTTGACTTAATTCTCATAGCAAATAAACAAGTTTTATTAATCTAGATTGGAAATGTAATATTTAATCTAGAAAAAAATTGTTTTTTATTTTGTTTGGAGTAATTTAATCAAAACATTATATATTTGTTCAAAAAATTGATTTTTGTTGTTTGTTTAGACTCTATGTTCAAACAAACTGTAATTTAAGTTTTGAAATATTCACCAAAAGTCATATATATTTTATTTGACTAAATCTGATAAAACTAATGAATGAACTAATTAATAAAAACAGAATTGATGTTCAGAGCAGCGAACAGACCGGTAAAACTTGGGTTAATAGCATTATAAGTTGTAAATACACTTATATATATTGTAGGATTACGTGTTCGCCAGAACCTAATTTGGTTATAGTGTTCGCCAAAGATATGTTCGCAAAACTAATAATTGAATTAAGCGCTGAGAGTATTATGTAGTTCTACTCTAATGATGACCAACACGTATGGCCGACAAAATATATGTCCAGACATACGGTATAATCAATATTATTCTTTATATTAATTTTCAAATTTTGGTTATTACCGTAAATGCATTAAAATTTGTTTTTTAATAAACATTTTTCTAAATACTTAGTTAAGTGAAGAATATTTATTATATGCGTTACAGTTATTAGTCGTTGAGTTGTGTTTGACTTAAATCCTATTTCGAAATAAATTGAAACTTTACTCCAATTACTTTAATTTGTTTTTCTTTTATTATTTTATTTGAAAAGAGACATAATTTGAAATATAATACAATTATTTCAAAAATTTAGATTTGTTTAAACAAATTTGATGCGAAAAAATTTCTTATTTCGTAGAAACCAACTGTTCTCTGCGAACATTAATTTGATTTATTCTAATATTTTAGCAAAAATTTTATTTCATTTGATTTAGTGTTTCTCGTAGTCAAACATTTCATTGAAATGCATTATAAGAATTACTAAATAGATATGGATTTTAGGGTTAAAATTATTTTTCTCTTATTTTACACAAAAAATAAAACAACTTTCGATTTAAAAATAAAATGTTCTGTTTAAAAATATAACAATTTTATCTAAAAGTCTTTTTTTAAAGTTTATTAAATTAAATTTGTTATTTAAATATTAATATTAATAATTATTTTTAGACAAACCAAAATAATTATTATTAATGTATTTCTAAAGTATTCTAAAACAATATATTATTTTTAATTTGATATGAAATCAAAAATCTTTAAAAATTTGTTTAATGTTAAAATACTAACGGTTTTAAAAGTCTAAAATTTGGTTTTTTATTGCATTATGTTAAATTGTATCTATGTTAAAGTAATTTGGTTATCTTTCTTAAAAATCTTTTTTTTTCTGCACTACTTTGCAAAAAACTCTTTATTAAATGCAATTTTTGGAAAATCACTCAAATATTATTTCATTGGAATATATTCTTACAAATTATTGATATATTGTATGTATTGTTAATATGAATAGTGAGAAGCCTTTGATAAGGAAAAAGATCCAAAATTTAATTCCGGATAATTCAATGGATTTCCGTAAGTTCTGGTCATTCTATTGGCACTATATATGAAAAGATGTGTTGAAATTGCGTTTTTACTTCTTTTCGAACTTATGACTGGAAACTGCTATTCAAGAGAAGCAAAATATATAGTTATGAAGAATTGATATATTGTTGTAATCAGAAGTTTTTTCACTGTAATCATAATATACAAAAAGTTTTGAACATTTGATGTAAAAGAAAATACAAAAACTAAATATAAGTTTAATATATCTGACCACACATTATATGTCAACAACTGATTCGTTATATTTTCGATCGGTTTTATCGAAACTAGTCTTCAGATGAGAAGAGAGCGACATATTGTGGCCATCGATCCAACGCTTTATACAAAGAACAGCAATTTTCTGATGTATTTCTGTTATGGATTTTATCGGAAAAATATTTGCAGATAAAGCAAAAACTTATTAATTAAGTTGAAATAAATGTTATATTCAGATTTATTTAAGCATTGAAAAGGTCGAGCAATTTATCAGGCAAAATTAGAAAAAAGATTTTAAAAAACAAAATTTGACCAAAGATAGAGAATTAAAAGAAGGGGGTTTCTAAATATGTTTAAAATTTATTTAAAATTATTCTTACTATTTAACCGAATTTAAATTTACTTTAAGAAAAAAGTTTGAAATTTTGCTGGCTGATTTTGGCAGCTTGTAAACAATAACTTTTTTGTTGATTAAATGTCAGGTTTTTAAATTTTAAAAAAATTGGTTAATTTTCTTTGCAATTTCTATAATTACTAAATATAATTTATTTTTTTAATAATATTAATAATAATTTCTTTTTTTGTGTAAAATTACTCTTAAAATTTGTTTATGCATTATATGAGTAATAAATTTAATATGCATAATAAAGAATTAATAAAATTTTGTATAAAACATAATGTAATTCAACAATAAACTCAAACTTACAGAAAACATACCATAAAAACTGACTTAATTGGTAACAAAATAAATAAATAAACATTTGTGGGGAAAATGTGATTAAATGACCCAAAAACAGAAATTATCGTTAAAAACATTTCGGAATCGGTTATAAAAGCCATTTTTCATCACAAATATCATTCTTAAAAAAATACTTAAATATAATATATATTTCACTAATGACTTATCGTTCGGGCATTTAGAACATAATTTTCAATCGAATCCAATCTATTACCGGCAAAGAAAGTAAAGTATCGAAAAAAATACTAAAACTTAAACTAAAGCCGTATTTATTGTATTACTGGCAGAAAAGAAAACCATTTATTCAAAGACTATGATTAATGTTTTAGGAACTGCCAGTACTGCCCATCCATGAGTGCCCGTTATTCCGAATATATTCTATCGTTTACTGTAAATACAGTCCAAAAATAGTTTGAAAAACTAAATAACAAAGATTTTTGTTGCATAACAAAAGAAAATTCTCAAAAATAGTCTTTTTTTCGGTACGTTTGATGAGATTTTGTTTTTTGTTCTCTAGAAATAGAAGTTTGATTTTGTCGGAAATAAATGAATTGAGAAATAAGTAGATATTTCAGATGAAATAACACAAGTTTCTGAGTTTCTCTTTTTTATTAAATTCCGTTTTTTATAATCAATTCTATTGAAAAGAAGCGAAAATTAATTATTAAGTATAGGAACTTGATAGAAGAATAATTGAATCGAATAGCAAATAAAAAAGAAAATATTTTTATATTTCAACAATTTCTTTTCTGCTAATTTGAACGCTTGGAATAATTTAAGCCAAAAATGTTTGCTTCACTTCAATGATTAGATATAAATTACATTAAATATTAGGAAAAGCAGTGCTAAAGAGTGGGAGAGTTCGGGAGTTTGAGACGAGTTTTACTAATCGATTGGAGAATATATTTGTGCGAAAGTGTCAGTACATCCCAAATGAATTCGAGTTCATTAGCGAATTGTGAGCTCTAATCAAACAATAGCTCAAACTATACACACATTGCGAACACTTTCTTTGCTTAAGTCATTCCCGAGCATCACATGTGCTATGAATTGCAACAAAAGATTAAATTTTGAAAATTTTTTGTTTTTTATGTCGGATCAAACTTAACATTTTAATGAATTACAGGAAAAAAAATACTTTTGGAAAAGTTCTTATTTTTGTCTATAAATTCTAAGCACTAATGACTTGTCACTAAAAATGAAACATCAGATTAAAAAATATTTGATAAGTTGGGGAAAAGTATCAATTTATCAAATACTGAAGTGATTGCAATATTCCGTTCATTCAAATCTAGGCCAAAATTCTTGATTTGATTATTGATTAATTTGGCGTATGTTTGAAATTTGAAATATTAAATGATTAGTAAATAATTTATTCATTTATTCGTTTGAAAGTATCTGAAACACAGAGATTCTAAACCAATTGGAGCAATATTTTAGGTAAAAACCTAACAATCGTGTGATAGAGAGTAGAACTTAACTAATCATCAAATAATCTGAATATTGAATTGATTTCGACTTAAATCCTATTATTAAGTTCTGGAAAATCTATGACAACACTTGAAAAGCACGAACATAGGAGTATTGTGAGCGCAGGCAGTGCTGGCAGTCATGGCAGTGTTGGCACCAGTACTTCATACTTCACGAGTCCAGTAATAACAATTGGGGAACGAATGGAGAATAAGTTGGAAACGAACTGATGCGGCACTAAAGGAGGAGAGGCTTAACATTTCGGCAATGGTTTGTGTCGTCCGTTAAACTCAATATAAATGACATACAATCGAAAGTCTCCCTCAGGTTTCGGAACAATGGCTTTGCCGGAGTAGGAGAGGAAAGGAGACAGGAATGCCTATTCACTCACTAGTTGTGATATAAGGGACACAAAACCACTTCACACGCAATGCTAAATAAAAAACTATATTATATGCAAAATAAATCAAACGTTAGTTTATTAGGAATTATCACACGATTTCAAAACAGCATTTCTCGCACTCATAACTTACAATCATATCATATGCCTACAGCCCCTATAGCCCCTACAGCCTCAAATATCTTGTCATACATAGAAAACTCCTACAAATGCCTCAAAATATAACTACTATTGCATAGCAAAGCAAAAAATATTATAAATTATGAAACAATATATTCAAAATGAGTCACATTATGGTTATGAATAGACGCGTAGTGTCTATTACCGGAGTATTCGTCGATTAGGAATTGATATATTATTACAAAAGTATTATAAATTAGATCGGGATTAAATGAGAAAAATAGCCTAGAAACTGTTTTAGTGGTTTTCAAGAGTGCCAAAAATATAATAATTTATAACCGACTCTCCTCTAATGCCATATAAAAACACATTATTGCTAACAATATTCAATACAATGTGTCCGATATATCTGTACACAATCAACAATCAGTTAATTATATAGATTATGGAATAAAATATTAAATATTTAGATTAAGGCAATTGTACTTCAATTCATTAATCGCCACAGGACTCTCATTGCCCTCTCTCTCCCAGCCCTCTCTTCGTGTGACTAAAATTCATGAATTTTGAATATACTGTATATTAAATATCAAAATGTAATTCAATAAATAATTAATGTTTTAATGCAGTTTTGAGATGAGAATAATTGGCATTAAATGACATTAAAACTAAATTTATATTCAAAACAAAATCTGATTTTTGAATTAATGTTATCCAAAACTCAATAACTTTTTAATTCCAAATTTTTTGATACTAAATAATTAATTATTTTGTGTAAAACTTTTCAGATAAAAGTTAAAACTTTTTTATGGCGTAAAATGTTTTGAATAATTAATCACTTTTTTAAATCTCAAAAATTCTATTGAATTATAAATGAATATAAGACTGAAATTGTGTTAAAGAAATTTTTTGTACATTTTCGTAAACATAATAAATTTAATTCAATAAAAAAGCTACATTAGAATTTTGTATCTATGTCATTTGTTACGCTTTTAATAAATAAATTAATGCAAAATAAAATTTAAATTAAAATTTTTAGTTTTAATTAAAAACGAAATTATATAATGAGACAATAGATAAGTAAACCAATTAAGATAAAAAATAATTAATTATTGTTTTTATATTGAATTATTTGATTCTTTTGGCCAACAACTGGAGGCACAGAACAGGAATTTTTGTCACAAGTGTTCGGCCAAAT
>JAQFXP010003123.1:0-13261 GCA_034693685.1 Belba bartosi | reverse complement strand
TTTTGATTTTTCTGTTAAAACTGACCAAAATTTGATTTACAATAAAATATATATTAAATGACAATAAATATAATATATTAAATAAAAGAGTATAATATAAATTGTTTAGATATGCAAAAATTGTAAATAAAATCACAATAACACTTAATGACATATTTAAAATTATTATATAAATAAATAATTTAAAACAAATTGTATTCAAATTAATTTCATCTTGCTTAAACGATTCAATTGTTTGCGTAATTTGAAACCAGAATTCTTTCGCCGGTTTTTCCTTAAATTCATTAATCCTTCTCTTCATTGCATTCAATATATTTATATATTTTAAGTTTAATTCGTAATAAATATATTGTATTGATATTTGCCAACCAATTAAGTACAGATATGAAATAGCAAGATGGTGTTTATTTAACTTTTTAAATGCTTCAGAAAGTAACATTTTATAAAAATCTGATACATATAGTTTACATTCAAAATGAATAAATAATATTATTTGTGTTAATATACAAAATATTAACGAATTATTTGATTTTTTAACTTTATATTTAACATAAAATTCATTTAGTTTTTCAAAAATATTAAACAATTTTGTTGATTCATTTTTAATTATATAATATGAATAAAATATTAAAATAAAATAAATTTCGAAAATTATTTTTAAAATATCAACGATAATATATTTTGAAGTAAATAAATCAAACGGAAACATAACAATAACCAAGCTTGAAAATAATGAAACAAATAAACCAGTAAAAAAATAATTTAATGTATTATATATACAGTTTATTCCATAATGCACCATGATATACTTAAACATTTTAGTTTTTATATTTTGAAAATGTAAAAAAATATTTTATCTATTTATATGTTATCAAAAATAAATTTATTTATTGCGCATGTAATAATTTATTAATATATTTAAATATTTTTATTTTTATTAATATTGTGGGCAAAAGCTTAAAGATTATTAAAAAATAATTAGCAAAAAATGCTTCAGTTTTTCCTCAGAGAGATTCTTTTGAAATTCTTCGTATACACTTGTTAAATGAGAGTTTTAAGCTAAAACAAATATTGAAAATTAAATTTCTGAATACTTGAATTTTGAGCTACTTTTAAAATAATTCAAAAATATTATTTAAATTATATTTTTATACTTTTGTATTAAAAAAACAAATCAATTTTACTTTTATTAGAATACACTTAAAAACTTTTTAGACTCAAAATTTAATTAAATACATATTTTATAATATTATTCATGCACAAATTTATTCAAAATTACAAACTTTAATAAAATAAATATACTTTGTTAAATATTTCGACAAAAAAAATTAAATTATTTATACAAAATTAAACATATTTTTTCTACAATTTTAATATAGATTTTAAATTATATTTTTTATATAATATCAGAAATCGAGAAAGTCAGTTAATTCAACGGAAATCAGGGAGGAATTTTTTCCAGAATTTTAACCAAAAACTTAGGTGGAAACAAGAAAGGAATTTTTTTAAAACGCTGAGAAAAAGTGTATATTTATAATATTATTTTACCTGTGTATATGAGTAATATATTAGCAATATCTGAAACACACTTTATATATTGGAATCTAAATTTTTTTTTATTTGATTCAAATTTTTAGAATATAAATAATTTATATAATATTCTGTAAAATTTGAATATATTTAAATTATAAATAAATAACTGTCTTTTCAAATAAGAGTTTTATATAAAAATAGTAAAATAGGATTAGATTTTTTAATTTGTATTTATTGTGTAAATTTGTGTATACAGTAGATAACTTCAAGTTTGAAATAAATTTTATTTTTTATATAATAACAAAAGTCAGACATTTAAGGGGAATCATCAAAGAGATTTTCTCCAGAATTTTGGCAAAAAACATAAGTAAGACACTTTATTTTTATATATTTGATTTTAAAGTTTTTTTATTTAGTCCAGATTTTTTGAATGGATATAATTTATATAATATTTTATAAATTTTAGCTAGATTTAAATTATAAATAAATCTTTTAGCAAATAACAGTTTTATATAAAAATAGTAAAATAGGATTAGATTTTTTAATTTGTATTTATTGTGTAAATTTGTATATACAATATATAACTTCTAATGTATTCTTTAGTGTATAAATATATGAATATGTACGAAAAATATACATAGAAATATATATTATACATGCGAAAAACTTAAATTTTAAAATTATATAAATAAAATAATTATTCTATTAAATATTCAAAATATTAGTAATCTGTTGAAAATATTGAAAATATATTAACTAAGATGTCTGATTATATCTGTTTAGATTATATGAAATGTAAAAATAAACTATAATTCCAATTCGTACCCAATTATCTACTCACAGATTAAGTCGTTGTTTGTCACAAAAAATAGTTTATGTCATATGGATTAATATCAAATAAAAATTTGGTCCGAAAGTACATAAATGATGATATGGTGACAATTTTTGTTTGACATTATTTCAAGATTTTATTGCTTTTCTTTGCATATTTTAGTTATTTATTAGTTTCTTTTAATTGATTTAACTTTAATTTAGTTAGTATTCTTAATTCAAACTGAAGTAAATTAATTATATGAATAAAAACAATAAAAGCCTAAAATTATGCAGAACAAAGTTTGTCATTATATGAATTACAGAGCAATAAAATTCAATTTCTTAAATTCATAAACAGTATATTAATTAAAGACAAAATAAGACAATTGAAAGGTAGAGGCAATAGATTTAACACTGGATTAATTATGCTTTAGTGCAAATGCTCCTTTAGCATTTTCTCATTGGTCAGTATGTTTGCATACATAAAATTTCTATCTGTGCAATACATTTGTGTTCAAATATACTAGCAAGTTAGTATATTTTTAAAAATCTAAACAGAATACTAATACTTTTAATATTTAATAAAATAATTCTTTTATTTGAATAATTTTAAAATTGATTCTTTTTGCGCATGTATATTTATCAATATATAAAACATATTTCTATATACATTTATTGCACATGCTCATATATTTATACAATAAAAAAGACGGTAGAAGTTATTTATTTTATACACAAATTCACACAATAAATACAAATTAAAAATTTACTGATAAATTACTTTTTTTAGTATAAAATTGTTATTTGCTAAAACAGTTTTTTATTTATAATTGAAATTTTTCATATTTCACAGAATATTATATAAATTATTTTTATTGAAAAAATTGAACCAAATGAAAAAACTTTAGATTCCAATATATAAATATTTAAGAAAGTATATTTATTTTATTACAGCTTGTAATTTTGTACATGAATAAAACTATAAAATAATTATTTAATTAAATTTTGAGTTTAACAGAACAATTTAAGTGTATTCTAATAAAATTAAAATTTATTTGATATTTTAATACAGTTGTTATTTGTGTAAATATTACAACGTTTATCCCCATTTTGGATTAGGCTAGGCGTCACAGCACATCAGTGCCGACTCGTTTCAACCGGAACGGCTCGTCTCGTCTCTCACTCTTGTCTCCCGTCGTGTCCGGACACTTTCACTTGTTACGTCCCTTCATTCCCTGCTCATCAGATCAAACCGTTGCCAAACATTGCAGTTCCGCTCGTCCCGATCAGAGTTTCAATCCCCTTATCCTAGTCTCGTTAGCATCCCTTTGTTGTAGCCACAACGGTTATGTTAATGTTAATATTGTAGCAACTGTTGGGTCCTTACCGTCGTGGGGCTGAAAGCGACAAATCAGTGAAGCGGTTATTCAATGACTTTGTTGCAACAACACTATTGCTTTGATTACAATCTGACGACTCGTTATTTTGCTCAATAGTTGTAATAATATACAAAAAGCATTTATTAAATTCAAACATAAAACTAATGGAATTTTTACAATTTGTTGAATTTTCATCATTTCCGCCAACAACAATAAACGCCGTTTTGATCCACTACTCCAATGAGAGCTCTACCGGTTTTGCCTTAACGAATGCATTGATGTGTAAAAAAGGCGTATTGATTGGCAGTTTTTTCTCGGCTTCCCATAACAGTTTAATGACTAAAAGTAAATTATAAAATTAAATAAATACAAATAATACCAGTGATTTGTTGCCAAATGTTGATTACTGCGTCAGCTTAATAAGTGCCCTAAAATTATCCGAATTTACTTTTATAGAAACCCGAGATAACTATTATTTGGGCATATAGTTTTGCAATTATTTACTCAATGTAAGTTTAAATCTCAATAAGTGCCCTAAGATTGTCCAAATTTATTTTTACATAAATTCACTATAACTATTATTTAGGACTATAGTCTTTCAAATTATTTAGTCAAATTAAGCAAACGAAATGGTAAATCAGAAATATACTTACAAATGTCTTCACGTTGCTGTCGTATGACCGGAGAGTTGGACGGTTGTGCTGATCGTTTCGACATATTAAATAATATTTCAAATTAATACGAATTCACCAATAAAATAACTTTAAAATAATTTTGAAAATAAGTTTTCAATAAAACAAAAAAATAAAGTTAACGCTAAAGTGACTTTTTGCTTTACGAAATGATTCACAATAGAGTGTTAGAGAGAAGTGTTGCAGAGTGTAAGCACTGGTAAACTACTAACTTATATACTGAAATTGAGTCCTTATATAATAAATTTCTAAAAATACTTAATGCGCTCAGCCTAACAAAGAGCAGGAGTGCAGTTGCGACAAGATTTCTCTGCGCTCTGATTAGTCTAAATGTTGGGGAAAACAATAATGCTTTGAAAACTGGGTTGTTCCAACACCTGGCTTTTCGCAAGTAGGCCTTTCTGTTAAGTTGTTAAAATTTTAAGAAACTCGTATTCCAGAGATAATAATTACTGATAATCAGTGAAAATTCTATAAAAAAAAGGGCAAATAAGTGACTAATATCACACACATTGGCACAGATTCTTCAGCAAATACAGTAAATCCTTAATACATTAACTTAAAAATATTTAATTTTGATTAAATCTTTACTAATTCTAATAAATTATGTGTTTTTGCTGTTATTTTGTTAGATTAAATACTGTATATAATTTTTATTTAATAATTATTGTTATTGCCGTTATAACAATACGGTATAGCTCAACATTTGACTTTAAACATCTTGTGCATATTATTTTTATTTGAATACTAAGTATTGCGTAATAATCAGTTTTAGACCTTGATTTTTATAAATTTATTAAAACTGTAAATTAAATATTGCGTAATAGCCGGCTTTAAACAGTACAATAAAGTTTATCGCCAAAATTTTTTGTAAATACTGTAGACTGCAAAAAATTAGGTTTGAGGTTGCAATTTGAAAATTTTATATCGAAATTCGTAGAAAGTTTGGAAAAATCGGGAAGTTTGGGAAAAATGTTGGTAAAATTTCGGTAAACATCTTCACAGTGTAGTGCAACAAAAATAAAAATAATACCGACGGTAACATCTGGTTAGAAAAATTTGCCACCTAATTAACCGTGGCCACTTCGTTAAACACCCTTGCACTCTTTAGCAATGTAAAAAAAATTACCGAAGGTAAAGTCTAATGAGTGGCCAATGAATACTTCGGTAAACCCCCTCGCAAAGTATTTCAATAAAATTGACACAAATTACGTCGGGCAGAGGGCAATAGTGTACATAGCCCCCTACATAATGTACTTCAACTTCTATCGTTATCGCCGCCATGTTGGTTCTGTCGAGTATATTCAGGGGCACCATTAGTACCGCTTTTTCCATAAAGTATGTCTCGAAAAAAGCCTCACACTGTTGTGCGATGTCCGCCATTTTGAATCCACCCGAAGTCACCAGTAACTGCAATCAAACATTAACAATTGTTTAGAAAGCAAAATACTCCAACAAAAGAAAATTTTAATAATTTTTATTTTTCAGTAAATGTAAATATATTTAAAAATAAAAAATTATTCGATAAAAATTAATTTTTAATACATTTATTTTAATTTTGTCGTTTTTCTTTAAATTTTTATTTAAATAAATTTGATTTTTAATAAAAATTTGATTTTTTTAAATATTAATTATTAAAACAAAATTTTAAAATTTTATTAAATAATTTATTTTTAAAACATGATTTAATAGAAATTTAAAATGTTAAATATTTATTTTAAAATTTATATTAAAATTAACAAATTTTGAAACATAATTAATAAATGAAGAAATTCTTATTTTAGATATTATTTCAATATTAGTTTTGTTATTAAGATATTTAGTTGGAAAATTTACAATGGTTTCCGATTTTAAATAATTTGTCTCGGTCCAGTCGCATCTCATTATTTGTTTGTTTTTTAATAATATATTTTGAAGATTGTTTTTTTGTATACTAATATTGTTTTTTATAAATTCTGCTAGATTGTAGTTATTATATTTAATTGGTAGTTCAATTTTTGATGGATTTAATTTTTTATATGTTCTAGTTAAATTAAATTATAATATGAATTAAATATATAGTTTTTAAAAGTTTATTATTAATTTTTATATATATTATAATATTAGATTAATAAATAATAAAATTTTAAAATATCAAGTAATTTTTTAAATTAAATTGATAAAAATATTATATTAAATTTTTTCTATTAAAATTAAGTTAATTTCTATTGTCAATTAAAATTAAGTTTATAAAAATTAGAATTTATAATTTAAAAATTAAATACATTTTTTCTAATCCCGTTATCTCCAAAATAGTTTTAACTGGGAGAAAATTAATTAATATTTCTATCGAACACGTTTTTGAATCCACTTTAAATTTTGGATAAAAATAGCAGTTAATAAGACACATTTCTTCTGTTCCACCCTAAAAATGTAAAACATTTAACAAATAATTATGATTTTTATAGAGATTAAATATTTTGTAAATGAAAAAATAATTACAATTATAATAGCATTGTGATTTGATGTATTATATACACATTCGCTTACAATAGTATCCCCAGCTAATATTTGAATTGGATTTTTAAATTTATTATGAATTTGAAAAGTGTTATCATAATTTATTTGATTGAAAATTTCTGGAAGCTCTTTATTTTGTCGAAAATGGTTTAATTTCATTTCTATGCCTATAATGTTAAATATTTTTAAAATAAAATTTTTAATTTATTTTAAATTTAACTAAAAAATAATAAAATATTTTAGTTAAATTCAAAGATAATAATTTGTTAATGCAAACAAACCCGAAGCAATTATCAAATTTAACACAATTTATAAACAAAATTGATATGGCATAAATATACTCTCAAGTAATAAGCGTTTTTTTATTTTACAAGGTAAAATTTTACTAATGTTGCTTGATGGAAACAAAAATTAATAAAAAATTTAAATATAAATTTGTTTATGTTAAAAATTACAATTTCAAATTTTTTATTTTCAACATAACCAAAAATAAAGGGGGTTTATTGGTTTGCTTATTACGCGATTTACTATACTTGTTTTATAGATCTCATCAAAAGACATCTTTTAGCCATTGAAATTATATTTTAAAAAAATTTAGTTTTCGAGTTATTCAATATCAAAGTTTTGACTTCAATGAGAATTTGGCCAAAATTCCAATTTTCAGAAATTATATTAACCCCAGTCCCTGATTTATTTTTTCGTGAAATTTTTTTTGGACAATCTACTACAAAAAATGAAGTTTTTAAACTGGGTCTCCAATAAAGTTTACGAGATTTTTTAGATTTTTTAAATATATTTTTTATATTGCAACGACATGTGGACTAACACAGACTGGACCAGCAGGCATCAGTGACGTTTTACCGTAATTTAAATCATTTAAGTATGCAAAACTTGTAGGGATTTTAGAATCATATTTAAAATCAGAGTCAGGGTTAGAGCTTTAAACTGGGTTTCCACGAAAATTTACGAGATTCTAATTTTGATACACATGTAGTTGCAATATAAAAAATATATTTTAAAAATCCAATAAATCTTGTGAACTCTCTTGGAGACTCAGTTTAAAAACGTTCTTTTTTGTAGTAGATTGTCCAAAAAAAATTTCACAAAAAAATAAATCAGGAAAGGTGGTTAATTTAATTTCTAAAAATTGGAATTTTGGCCAAATTCCCATTGAAGTATAAACTTTGATATTGAATAACTCGAAAACTTAATTTTTTTTAAATATGGTTTTAATGGCAAAAAGATGTCTTTTGATGAGATCTATAAAACAAGTATGGTAAATCCTGTAATAAGCAAACCACACTGACATTGTCAAAAAAGTATTAAACTCTTATTACTAAAATTTATTATTATAAACTTTTTTATTTTTTAGAAACAGGTTAAATATCAGAGAAATATGTAATATATGTTGTGTATAAATTTGCTTTTTTTAAATTTAAAATTAAATTTTAAAATCTAGAAAATAACAATGTTGTATTAATTTTAATTAAGTTTGCTATTATATACATTTTTGTTTCCGAAATAAATTTTTAATTTATTATTTTATATTACTATAGATTAATTATTCAAAAATAAATTTTAAAATTTTGTAATTTTAATTTGTAAACTTTTAAAAAATTAGATCGTAAGTAATTTTTAAATAGGTTAAAATTAAGTTATCAAATGCGTAAAATTAAAATTTATCTAAAAATAGTAATTTCAGATTATTGACACTGTATGGTTCGCTCAAGTACGTAATAAACAAATAAAACACGAATTTATTATTAAACTATTTTGAAAAAAACAATTTTAATTAATTATTTTTCAAAATTACACAAACTTAATTTTATTGTTGTCTAAAATAATAATATGATATTGTTTAAATTTTTGTAATAGTCACAATTTTTATTATTATTATTATGATATTTTTCTAGTAACGGTCACATCAATATTAAGTATAACCAACTTGTTTAAAATTAAATAATTTTTAAAATGTGCCTAACCACCAAACAAACTATTTTAAAAATATAATTATATAATTTCTATTTTATAAAAAAAAATTTACTATATTATTCTTGGAAAGCGGGGTTAAATTAATTTTTCAAAATTTAATTTTGTCAATTTTTTATAGAAATTAAATTTTTTTAAAAAAAAACTCGAAAACAATTTCAAATAAAAAAATTTTGACCATTAATAACTTAACTTAATTTTTTAAAATTTATAAAATGGTAACGGGTCTATTATGTAAAAATTGATATATATTTTTAGTAATTTTTAAATATAATTTGTTGTATTAAATCTATATTGTATTATATGTTGCCAATTAAAAATATTAATAAATAATTTATTATGTAATATGATGTTTAAATTAATTATAACAAACCATAATTATGAGTGTGCGGAACACATGAATCTAAAAATATTCCAGTTTTTTCCATTTTCTATAAAATAATAATAATATATATTTTTAACGGTAAAATTTAATGATAGATAAAATAATTTTGAGATAATTAAATAAAATACAATTACTTCTTCAAAACAATACGTATTGAAAACATGCGCCGATTTAAAGAATGGTTGATTTGGTGGCAAAAGAAAATTAATTACATCATAGTTTTGGGCCTTAGTAGCAGCAAATATTATGGAACCCATGCTATATTTTCGCAATTTACTCGTGTGCCAAACACGTAAACTGTGCCATAAATTTATATTTGTTTTTAAAAATTGATTGTGGGTGTGTATTTGAAGAATAAGGTATCTTGTACTATCCGAATGACCAAAATCTAGACCAGCTATATCTGGTGCTATATATGTATGTTCTGTTTGAACTGATCCACTTACATACACATTAAAACAATTTTGTAATCCAATTGGAATTGTGTGTTCATTGGAACAATCAAAAGACAAATTAATATATTTATCTAAAATTAATTTATTAATATTTTTGCAAAAAAATAAAACCGTATGATGAATGTGGTGATGAAGATTTGTTGGCTGAGTTATTGGTCTATGCTATAAATAATAAAATTAATTAAAAAAGGATAATCCCTGGTAAACACGTTGCGGTGAAATTTTTAAAATTAACAATTTATTTATTTTTAAACGATAGAGAACTGAAAATAATTTAAATTAGTATTATTAAAATTTTTTATAAACCTCCAGGGAGAATTTTTCTAGATTCTAAGCATAAATTTGTAGACATTACTCCTGGGCAAACTGTAATTTTCAAAAATTTTAAAAATATTTGTATAAATATTAGATGTGATTTATAAATAATGTTTAAAATAATTTTTAAAAAATATTTTTATTAACTAGGTCAAATAATTTTTTTTAATCTTTGAAACATTTTTGTGGTAGTTCAGATCGACAGATATTTTTTAATTTTATTTATTTGTTTGAAAACAAAAATATCTATAACATATTAAAAAACTAAAAAAAATTTCTTCACCGTTTTTGAATTAAAAACAAAAGTTTGTTTTTCAATTTGTTTTATTTAAATAATTTTTTCTGTAAATTTTTAAATTAAATTTAATATTTTCTATATATTGCATTTTTTATTCTGCATCCAACGATATAAGACACGATATATTTTAATTTACAGGTATGTCAAGAAACAAATTATATATAAAAAAGTCCCCCATTTAAGTAGTATTGAGTTGAATATCACCATAATTTTTATAAATTAATAATAATTACAAAAATGCTTTATTTGTTTATTTTAATTATTAAATGCTATAATATGATTGATTATAGGATTTGAGTTTTTATCTAAAGTATTTCAGATTTATGCAAGTTAATTCACTAAAATTTATTTAAAAGCTTTTACATTTTAAAGATAAATATCGTTTAATATTTATTTGTTTACTAATATTTAGAGTTGTATGAATCTCAAAGTTCAAACAAAATTATTAACACTTTATATCATTTGCTAAGCATACAAAAACAATATATCTGCAATTGCATTATGAGATGCATTTAACTGTTTATATTTAATGTTTACAGTACTCAAATAAAGCTGAACGAAAATTTTGATAGAATATGCTTGTTATACTTTTAGCACTTTTAGAGGCTTTAAAATTAACGTCAAAGCTAACTTAAATAGTACTAAACGTATAGCGATTATATTCTATTAAAATTTTCATCAGGCTATGTTTACTGATTAAAAATAAACAAATTAATATTTTACGTTAATATTTTCTTAAAGTATTGCTAAATTCTAAATTTTTTGGCTTGATTGGATAAAGTTTATTAAAAATGTTTTTTATTTATCAAGTAATCTTTAATTTTAAGTATTTAAAAGATAAATATAACTTGTACATATTTTATTAATTTTTTAAATTAAATAGTTTTATTTAGTTTTGAAAATACACTAGATAAAAATACAAATCCTATAATCAATTAAGATAAATTAATAATAAAAATATTTAAAGTCATAAACTTTTTAATAATTAATTTTACATTTATTAATTTTGTTTTTAATTATATTTATAATTATTTGTTATATTACATCCCACTTCTAAAAAAAATTCCTAAAACAATTATTATAAATAATATTTATAAATATTTTGATTTTAATATTAGTTATAATATTTTGTATTATTTTACTATTTTGATAAGAAATTGTTTATTCAAAGAGTCCTATGCCCGCTCTGAGCTAGTGAAACTGTTTCTTTTTTTACGTCAAAGGGTCCCTTGCCCGCTCTGAGCTAGTGGGACTTAATTCTTTGCTTAAGTCAAAGAGTTTTATGCCCGCTCTGAGCTATTGGGACTCTAATTCTTTTCTTAAGTCAATAAGTCCTATGCCCGCTCTGAGCTATTGGTACTCTAATTCTTTTCTTAAGTCAATAAATCCTTTGCCCGCTCTGAGCTATTGGGACTATAATTTTTTTTAAATTAAAGAGTCCTATGCCCGCTCTGAGCTAGTGAAACTGTTTCTTATTTTAAGTCAAAGGGTCCCTTGCCCGCTCTGAGCTAGTGGGACTTAATTCTTTGCTTAAATCAATAAGTTTTATGCCCGCTCTGAGCTAGTGGGACTTTAATTCTTTTCTTAAGTCAATAAATCCTTTGCCCGCTCTGAGCTATTGGGACTATAATTTTTTTAAATTAAAGAGTCCTATGCCCGCTCTGAGCTAGTGAAACTGTTTCTTATTTTAAGTCAAAGGGTCCCTTGCCCGCTCTGAGCTAGTGGGACTTAATTCTTTGCTTAAATCAATAAGTTTTATGCCCGCTCTGAGCTAGTGGGACTTTAATTCTTTTCTTAAGTCAATAAATCCTTTGCCCGCTCTGAGCTAGTGAGACTCTAATTCTTTTCTTAAGTCAATAAATCCTATGCCCGCTCTGAGCTATTGGGACTTTAATTTTTTTAAGTCAAAGAGACCTATGCCCGCTCTGAGCTAGTGAAATTGTTTCTTATTTTAAGTCAAAGGGTCCCTTGTCCGCTTTGAGCTAGTGGGACTTAATTCTTTGCTTAAGACAAAGAGTTTTATGCCCGCTCTGAGCTATTGGGACTCTAATTCTTTTCTTAAGTCAATAAGTCCTATGCCCGCTCTGAGCTATTGGGACTCTAATTCTTTTCTCAAGTCAATAAGTCCTATGCCCGCTCTGAGCTATTGGGGCTCTAATTTTTTTTAAGTCAAAGAGTCCTATGCCCGCTTTGAGCTAGTGGGACTCTAATTCTTTTCTTAAATCAAAGAGTCCTATGCCCGCTCTGAGCTAGTGGGACTCTAATTCTTTTCTTAAGTCAATAAATCCTATGCCCGCTCTGAGCTAGTGGGACTCTAATTCTTTTTTTAAATTAATAAATCCTATGCCCGCTCTGAGCTAGTGGGACTCTAATTCTTTTCTTAAGTCAAAGAGTCCTATGCCCGCTCTGAGCTAGTGGGACTCTAATTTTTTTCTTAAGTCAAAGAGTTTTATGCCCGCTCTGAGCTAGTGGGATTCTAATTCTTTTCTTAAGTCATAAGGTACTATGCCCGCTCTGAGCTAGTGGGAATCTGATTCTTTTCTTAAGTCAAAGTGTCTCATACCCGCTCTAGGCTAGTGGGATTTGGTTTCTTTTTATAAGTGAAAGGTTCCGTGTTCGCTCTTAACTAGTGTGACTGTTTTTTTTAAGTCAAAAGGTCTCATGCCCACTTTGAGCTAGTAGGACTCTGATTCTTATCTCAAGTCAAAGGGTTTTATGCCCGCTTTAATCGAGTAGAATTTTGTTTCTTTTTATAAATCAAATGTCCCATGTTCGCTTTGAGCTAATAATCATAGGCCGAAGTCTTTCTTCTTGCACAACCCATAGTGAGGCCAGGAATTATCACTTCACCGTTAGGTATGGTGACGAGGATAGTGTCACAGTTTTAAGAGCACACACCTGAA
>JAQFXP010003122.1:0-13262 GCA_034693685.1 Belba bartosi | reverse complement strand
AAATTCAAATATCAATAACTATTGATTGACTGTAGATAAAAATATAATTTTTATATCAATTTGTCAACAAAACAGTTTTTTATTGATATGTCAGAAATCTGAATTCAGCAAACTTAATGACGCGCCGAAAAATTGACCCGATTATTATCGGCCGCATTTGACATTTATTACAACTTAATTACGCGTTTTCTATAATTAAAACAGAATTATTAAAAAATAATATTAAAGTTTCCAATAATTTGCATAATTCACTAAATATTCCAATTGGAAAAATTGTAAAAAATAAAGAAAATTAGTTGAAAAACAATAGTTTCCAAAAAGTGTTGACTAATTGAAAACTGAGCCAATTATCAGAAATGGCCTAAAACTTGAATTTTCCCTCAGAGAAATATGACCAAAATAGTAGGTTGTAGTCAACCGAACGTTAATTATCATTTGAAAAAGACTTTAAGTTTAAAGAATAAGATTTAAGCCAAAATTTCGAGTTTTTATTGTAAAAAATATTAATAGCTAATTTTTGCGCGCGCTTTGGGTCTACCGGCGGTTAAACCGCGATTTCATGACATCTCAAATAAAATTTATAGTTAAATAGGAATAAATGACTAAGAGTCCAGACGCGGCTCCTATAGATTATTCGATTTGGGAAAACAAGAAACACATTTTATGTAACGAGAAAGTGGAATATATGGTTTCATTTAAAAATTTAATTTGAAGGGTATGGCGACGTTTGCCACAAGAACTTATTAACAAATCATTGAAGTCGTGGCCAAAACGAGTTTTCTTAATATATAAGAATAACGGAACACAAATTGAAAATAATTGTCATTAAAAATCGTGTAAATAAAAAGTTATTAACATTTGAATTTGTTTTTATAACTTATTTATCAGCCTGTAAATACAATTTTTAAACAAATGATAGAAACAGTAATTTAAATTTTTAATCTAAAATTAATATATGGTTTCGATATTAATATAAATTATTGGATGCGTTACATCAAAAATTAAATTAAATATTTTATAAAGTTAAAAAATAATTATTATTTTAAAAAATTAAAAAATTTATTTTAAAATAAAAGTTTCAAAGAAATACAAAATTTACAAAAAAAAATTGTCTTAACCTACAAGTGCGCGCATACGCAACTCTGATGTGTTATTACCGGTAGACCTTTCACCATTTACATTTAACTTTAAATGTTAGCTGTTCAGCACCTGTTTCCGGAATGATTTTATAACAAAAATAGCACAATTAATACATAATATAAAAATTATAAAATATCAAATTTTGACATAATGCTGTAAAATTATTAAAGTACTTTGAATAAATTTTAAACAATTTATGAATTACACATTGATAACATTTATAATTAAAAATTTTAATTTTTGTTTAAAACTAGACAAAAATGTTTTATCGATTTAATTGATAAAAAAATAATTTTTTGTGAAAAACTGTAACAGAGTTTGCAAAAGATTTATATATAGATAATTTTTCATAAAAGTAATTTTGGAAATAAACTAGAAATAAATTATTATTAAAAAAAATTAAGTAACATTATATTATTTTTCTTTTTGCTTATATATAATAATAATAATTGCTATAAATACTTAATAATTTTTATATATAGGAAAAATCTTTGAAAATTTAACTAAAATGTTAATACACTGTAAATATTTTAAATTAATTATTGAGTATTAAAAAATATATTAATTCACCGAAGTGGTTGCCAAATAATAAATTTAATATTTTTGAAATAATTTAAATAAAAAATTAAATTTTTTTACAGTTCTTATTTGCAGTTAACCAAAATATTTTAATTTTTTTTATTTAGATAAGTTAAATTGTTTATCAAAGGTGAAATTTAAAATGATAAAAATAGGTTTTAATATATAGAGAACAATTTATAATTTAACATAAACTAAACATCCCAATTCAATCTAACAAATATAACGAAATCTTTTAAATTCTAATAAATTTAAACTTAATTTAAACAATTTTAAACAAATTTAATTAAAATTAATCTAAATTTAAATTTTAAAAACAATGTAAATTCTAAAATTAATAACGAGAAATTTGATTTTATCCTTTTTTCAATAAATCTCTGAATTATATTGACATTTATTTAATAACACTTTGTAAACATTTCACACTAGTGGTAAATAAATTTTTTTTATTTTAAAATTAATAACTTAATTAAATTTATTCGTAGAATTTATGTAAACTTGAGACTGTTATATATACATAAACTATTTTTTAAAATTGTTGTAAAATTAAAATAATTGAATATTTGAACTGATTAAACTGCAAAATTATTTTAAATTGTTATACTCAATTTAAGATATTTAAATATATTTTAATTTACTTATTTTAATTTAAAATCAAATGCTATAATTCTGTTATAATGGTTTCCATTATGATAACACACTATTTGTTTAAAAAAATTTTAGTTATAAAGTTCTGTTAAGTTTTAAGCAAATATTTTACAAAAATAATCACATTTATAAATCAATATATCGTCAAAATATTTTAATTCTTGTTTTAAAATCTACATATTTACATATAGATATATATTTTTTTTATAAATAAATAAATAAATAATATTTAAATTATTATGTTAACTTAAAAACAAATTTATTTAATAAATTTTTAAAAGTTTATCAAAAGTTATAGATTATTAATTTTTATCTAAAAATAAACTATTTAGGTTTTTTTAGATTTTTTAAAATAAATTTATTACAAAACAAGAATATATTTTTTTTGAACTTATTTAATGTTAGATTATTATCTGTCGTATGATATAAAACAATTCTAAACAAGTGAATTAAAATATATAGAAAATTTTAACAACAAATTGATAACAAATTTAAAACGTTCAGTTTTTTAAAATTAAAATTATGAATATTTTCTAAAATTTTAAGTAAACAGACTTAAAAATATTTAATTTGTTTACTAAAAATAATTTATTTTTTAAATTTAAAACAAACAAAATTTGTAACTGCACTGTTCTAATGCTAAACAACTAGGTCACTGCGGTTATTGCTTTTATGAAATGAAATATAAGTTTTTCAATTTTTTTTATCAGTTTATTGAACTACTGTATTATATAACACAGTTCTTAACACTAGGAAAATTTTTATTTAAAAATTGAAGTGCATAATTTAAACATATAACAGGTTAAAAATATATCTTTAATTGCTTAATAATTAATTTTATTTTTATATAATTTGTTTATAAAATTGTTTTTTACAATATATCAAAAATCAAACTTTATAAATTAAATAATAAAGAAAATAATTTTGTTTTAGAAAAAACATGTATTTTTTAACTTATGCAAAAATAGATGTAATTTTTAAATTAATTTTTTGATTTAAATTTTATTTTTGTTATTCTTAATGTTTTAAATTTTATATTATAAAATTTTTAATTGTAAATAAATTTAACATAAATAAATAAATCTTAATAAAAACATCTATGTTTTTATAGGTTTATTAAATTTTATTGTTTAACTTATAATTGTAAAAATATTTAATAAATAAATTTTTATTTTATTTTTAAATTCTATAATTATTTTGAAAAAATTATAATTAATATTTCTAAAAACTGTTTATTATTATTGGTTTAAGTGCATATTATTAATTATTTTTTTATAGCTAATACTTGTAATGATTATGGCGCTGTTTTTTATCCAATTTGTATTTAAAGTTTATGTTATTTAATATTATTTATTTATTAATTATTCTTTGAAAATTTTGAATTAAGACTTTTAGTTAAATTACATAAATTTGTTCTTGTTTATATTTTTTAGCTTAATTAATTTTTCAAATATTTATAATTATTTAAATTACTTGAATGCTTTAAATCATTGACGAACATTATTAACGACACGTAACGACACCACTAACAACATGTAAACCATTCTTTAAAAATATTATTTTTAATTCCAATAATCATTCAAACTATAGGTTTTTCGAAATATTTTTTGCATCAATTTATTCGCCAAAATATATAACACAAACCACTAAACATTTGCTATTCAAAAATAAATAATTATAACTCCTCCAATTGTGATTATAATTAATTATTATGAAGTAAATTAAATGTAAAATTTAAAAGTTCTAATTTAAATTTTATGAATATTTTTATTACTTTATTTATTTTAAAAAATTAGCATGTAACTTTTTTGCGCTTATTTTTTAAAATAAAATAATTTAATTATAAAATATTTATTGTTCTATAATTTTAAACAACAAGTTAATACACTGTAAAGATGCAAAATTTAATAATAAACATTAAATTATATGTTTTTTGATGTTTGGAATGCCATAAAATAAATTTAAAATTTTTGAAATAGTTTTAATGAAGAATTAAATTTCATTCACAGTTTTTATTTACATTTAACAAAAAATATAGATATTTATATATTAATATATATAATTAAATAAATAATTTATTTTAATTTAAAAATAATATTTATATCTATTATATAGCTACGTTTAAGTTTTTATTAAATTTTATTTGCTAATATATAAAAAAATGTTAGCAGATATGTTATCATTAATTAATGTTCTTACAGTTAAAAATAATAAACATCCTAAATTAATCTTAAGTAAATTTAAATAACAAAGAAAAATTAATTTTAAAAAATATATTTTTTAATAAAGTGTTTAATAAACTTACAATATTACGTAGATATAAGTTAATTTATTGATATAAACTAATTATAACATATCTGTATAACATTTTGTTTTTTTTCGCCACATAACTAAATTATTCTATGATTGTGTAAATTTTGGTCTCACTTACTTATATTTATTCAAACTTTAAAAATTAATGCATTATTATTATCAATAGGAAAAAGTGTGCAAAATGTTAATTTCTTATGCGCTTGCTCACAAATTCTGATAAACTATTTGGCTAAGTTGTTTTCTGTTGTTTGTAAACCAGCTCATTAGAAATTACATTAATCTGCACACCATTATCCTCCTGATAGTTATTAGTTTTTGTGCTAATAGAATGTATAATTGTTGATTTATTGTATAAACATTTAAATGTCTAAATATTTGTAGTTAATCAGTCGATAGGCAGTAATTAAAGCGAGTCAACCCATATAGATAAAGTGGTCAATTCCTATTTATTGAAATTAAATTAAGTGAGCATCCGTATTGACATTATTTCAATTGTTTTCAGTCAATTTCTATAGATTTTTTATTTTTAAACTTTAACCACAACTGTTTGAACAGATTTCTAAGCCTAATTTTTTACGGCTGACAATGATTTTATTTTTGGTGCAAACAACATATTAAATTATAATTATAATTTTTAAAAACAGTTTCTTATAAAAAAATAAATTTTTGTATTATGACCGTTACTGGGGGTGTTTATAGGGGTTTTTGTATGAATATTTGTATATTTTATGTAATATCACAAATTAATTTAAGTAAAACTGTTGAATTTTAGATTCAAATTTTATAAAGATTTAGAAATTAGTTTATTTTTAAAAATTAAAATTAAAATTATATTGTTAAATTTTTATAGAAATGTTAGTACAACATTTGCTGGTAGTTGGACGGCTGATAAGACAACATCAAATTTATATTTTCATCACTATTTTTACTGCTCTTATAATTAATGCCATTTAAAAAATAATTTCGAATTGAATTTATAACTTGTGCTATCTTAATATCATTGTTAACAAAATATATTTTATGTAGCAAATTTTTCTTCAGGTTTTTCTGCTCTTATATAATTGAGGTCATTATCGTATTTGGGTCCAATTTAATTAAATGACTGAAATAGCAGACATTTTTGCCTCTAAAGCATAATTACGCAAAAATTAAGTAAATTAGTTTATCAAGTGTTCTTACTTTGTTTACGCTCTAATCGCTATCATTTAATTTTTCAACTGAGTTGCAACATATTAACGTTGCTAATCCGCGTAAGTATTGGTTTACACTGAATTTGTTTAAATTAATTATTTGTTTGAAAGAATTATTTTAAATTAGCCAGAAACAATATTTTTTAGTATTTTTTATGTGTCGTCTGTTTTCACTTGTGTTTGGCAATTTGGGTTGCAAACGATAATGCGTAGAATAACGACTCAACACAAACCTCTGTTCCCGAAAACGTCCAATTAGATCAAAAAATTTTATGCATGAACGAAGTGTTTTGGATTGTCTGCGGTTATCTTCAACTTAAATGCTAAATAAATCCATATTTGTTTTTAACAATTGTGTATGATCAAACTCAAGATGCGGTGTTAAAATATAATTTCCAAACATTTATAATTTTAAAAAACTCTGAATAAAATTATTACCGTATTCCCTCATATTGGTACATGTACATATAAGGTGAAATATACCATTTCACTAAATTTGGTTCAAAGCCTCTATGTACATGTACTTATAAGGCGAGGTAAACCCAAACTTTAATAATTAACGTAAATGTTTTAAATTTTAAAATTTAATAATTTTATTCAATGGATTTATAAATTATTCAAAATTATTAATATTGTCTTCTTCTGATTCAATATCTTTATTGTCTTTATTATCGGTTAATCCTGAATTATTGTCATTTGTTGGAATTTTTTCAAATTCTACATAATTCCTAAGTTTTGAATTCAAGTTTACACTCTTGCGATTATTTAATTTAGACTTTAATGAATACAATTTTCGTATCAATTTATTTAAACTATTATTAATTATTAATTGCTCATTTAAAATATTTTCAGAACTTATTTTAAATATAAATACCTCAAATATATTTTCTTTGATTACAAACATTTTAAACAATTTTAAACGACTTTAATAGAAATAATAATCAATAAGTCTAAAACATGTTACTAAAATCATATGATTTCTTATCTCTAGTTTTGTTTGGAATAATTTTAATATCTTTGACAAAATTTTGATATCTTTAATTATTAAATTTTTATTTTTTGCGTTTCTTATCAAAAATATTTGAATAAAATTTATTTACAAAAACGACTTTTTTCCTCATTTTATATATACTGTACACATACCCCGGGGTATAAGTACATGAAGCCCAAACTCACCTTATATGTACATGTACCAATATGTGAGGGAATACGGTAATATTATTTAAATTTGAATAAAATTTATTAAAAAATTAATTTAAATTGCGTTATATTAAAAAACAATTTAATTGCAAAAAATAAATTTAATAATAAATTAGTTATAATAATTAAATTTTTAAATAATTATAAATAAGTTTTAACTATTTCAAATTATACTAAAAGATGTTACAAAAATTATTTTTATTATAACTATATAAAAGATATTATTTCTAAATCATTTAATAAAAATGCATTAAAATAATATAAAGTTTTATTTGAAAATAAATTAGTGAGATGAGAATAAACTAGTGTATAATAAATGTTCTTTAAAATAAATTAATGTCATTATTTGTAATACTTAAAATATTTCAATATAAATGTTAGTCAACCGATTCAATGATAAAGTATTAAGGCAATATATTGAATTAATCAGTAATTTTTATTTCCACAATATTAAAATTTATAATTAATTAAAGCAAATTGATAATAATTTTAGTTAAATTTTTAAAAAATAAATTATTAAATATATTTATTAAAACTATTAAATAGTTGTAAATAAAAATATTAAATAGCAAAAAAATATTTTTTTCTAAAAAGCAAAATTATAATTTAATTAATAAAGTTATAGTGGATACCAGAAAATAAATTTTAAATTTTTGAAATAATTTTAATAAGTATTAAATTTTATTTACAGTTTATATTTAAATTTGAATTAATATATATCGAATAAAATATTAATTATTTATATATATTTCCGTTCTTTAAATTATCTTCAAAATTTAAATTAATTTAATTAGAGATACCTGGACAAATTAGCTTGAAATTTAATTTGTAAGTATTGAATGTTGGTACATACAAAATGTGTTTTAAAATGTTTGATATAGTTTATCTTACTTGTTAGTTGAAAATGCGATCGAAAAATTGGATAATTAGTTTTAGCTTTATTTTAGTGGTTAGGACTTGTTATCCAAAAAAGCTATTGCTTCAAACTCTGATACTGCTATTATTTGAATTATTTTTATTATTGGCTTTTATTGTTATTTTAGTTAATATTGGTCATATTTTTGAGATTATATTAACAGATTCTTCAAATCTGAGTTGCTATGTCGCTGAGTTGCAAAAACATTTATCATATTTTGTAATGACTTTTAGTATAAATCGAGTCAAACTAACTAATTGTACGAAAAATTAGTTTTTGAGAATTTGATTCTAAATTATTATTTTTAACTAAACATTATTGACATATTTAATGTTTGTAATTGTATTTTATTTGTATACTTTAGGTGTTTTTAAAACTCTTAATTATATTTGATTTATATACTTATTTAAGTAGAATTTTAATATTTGGATAAAAATTTTCAAAGTAATATCAATAAAATTTTTAGTTTATTGAACCAAATTATGGACATTATTACAATTCAAGATAAAGATTTGATGTTAACTTTAAAGCTAAAACAGTTGAAAAATAATTTGCAAAATGTGCATTCAATTCAATTTATTTTAAAAATTTTTTATTTAATCTTATTTAAATTTTTTTTGCAAACTATTTATATTAATTCTATTAAAATACTAATATAATTTTTAATAAAATTATTTTTATGAATAGTTTATATTTTAAACAAATATTTATGAATTAATTTTATAATTTGATAAATTTAAAACTAGAATTTTAATTTTAAAATCATCAAAGGTTGTAAAAATTATTTTTGATTTTTAAAAATTAGTTACTGTTTGACTCAATTATTTTAATTAATATAACAAAACAACATTACATTAACAAATGTAGATGTAATTGCATTCTAACAAAAATTACTAAATAAATAAACACATTAATTTTAAAAAATAATAATAATTTTTAAAAGTTTCAACTCTAATTTTTTTAAAACTTTTTAAGCTAAGATGTTACAAAATAAATATAACTTAATAAATCTACTGTCGTTTTGAATTTTTGTATAAAACTATTTTAATAATTTTTTTAATATATATTTTTAAATTAATTGAAAATAAATATGTTTAAATAATTTTATTATTTAAAAAACTTAAATGTAATTATAAATTATTATTTATTTTAAATAGTCTTATTTTATCAACGAATTTTTTATTTATTTTGTTTGAGCACATATTTAAATAAGAAATTCTTATATTAACGACTATTTTGATTAATAACAATCTGCAGTTATTAAACAGTTTTGGATACTATAATATTTGTAAATTTTTTCAGCAAATTATTATTTTAAATTAATTTGAGTCAAGTCTTTGCTGTACAGTTTGAAAAGATGTAGAGAGAATGTAGTTACTTGATAATTAAAAATGATTTGTTTTAAAATTTATTATTTGATACAACTCGCCACAGAACTGGAATATAAAACAAAATTAAATTTTTAATATTTTTTTAATGAATGATAAACACATTTAGATAAATTAAATTTCTTTTCAGTAATTAAATATCATGCAAGCAAATTAATTATTATAAATATATTTTACGGTATAGAAATTAGCACAATTTTCTCCTAGGTTATGTTGCAAGTTGTAACAAATGAAAGAATTTAATAAAAATATATTTTAACTTTATTTACTTCATTCTTTAAAACTTAAATCGATTTATTTAGAGATGCTTGATCAATCTAATTTAAAATTAACTTTTGAATGTTGGTAAACAAAAAATGTTAAATATTTTATCTTGGTGTTATGTAAAATGTCAAATTTAGTCTTTAGAAGACCAAATAATAAATCTAAATTTTTAAAAATAATTTAATTATAAATTAAATTTCATTTACAGTTTATATTTGCATTTAGCTAAAAATAGGTATTTATTGTATTATAACTAAAAAATTAATAAATTATTTAAATTATTTAATAAAAAAAATTAACTTGCATATTTTTATTTAGTTTTAATACTGCACTTATCAAAATTTAAATTTGCTAATTTGGAAAAATCGTAAAATTTCTTAATATGAATCCCGTTAACTTGTTCACAGCTTTACAAAACTTGATTAATGTTTTCGAAATAAATAAACAATTAAAATTTAACTATATTAGTTTTAGCCGCAAATGGGGCTTTTTAACTGCATTGTAATATAAGATTTATAAATAAATATAAACGTTGTTGCAAATTGTTTACCATTTGTGACAACAATTAGTATTTTAATTCCTATTTTCTTAAAATTATGTTTCTAGTTATTTTAAATAGTTTTTATCATAACACTTAACTATAAAAACAAATTGTTATTTTTTACACATGTAAACAATACAGTCAAAAAGCCCCTTAACGACCCCCAATTGCGGTTACAGCTAATATAGTTAGCTTCTAGTTTCTATTTAATTACATTTTCAAAACAGTAATCAAATTTTTTAAAGCAGTAAACATGTAAATGTGAATTATAATTAACATAACCTAACTCAGTTTAAAAAATTATAAACAAATCTTATAAATCTTAATTTAAACTTAATAAATTTAAGCTAAACCAATTATAATTAATTTAGTTTTAACAAATATAAATATTTTCAATATCTACAGCATTTACAATTTTTAATATCAAAAAATTTATATATTTATAAATGTAATTAAGTTAAAATTTTAAATATTGATTTAAAAAGATAAAATTAATTAATTAAATTTTATTTAAAAACGATTGAAATATTGTTAATTATTTTGCAATTTATATTTTTAATAATAGTTATTTTGTCAAATAAATAAATACTATAATCTAAATTATATTAATGTTCACATTATTTTATAAAAAATAAAAGTTTAAATTAATTTTTCTATAATTTTTGTAGAGTGCCAATAAACCATAAGGACTTTTTTTGTAATTATGGTCAAACTCATTTAAAAGGGCATACAAGAATATGCGCGGAGATACGTTATGATGAATTTATAACATATTTAATACTTTTTATATTTAAAAATTACAAATAAAATTTTATAAATATGCAAAATTAATTCTTAATTATAATAGTATAGTAATATTAAAATAGATGCCATATATTAAATTTTTTGATATTTGAAATAATTTTGATAAATAATTAAATTTCATTTACAGTTTTTATTTGCATTTAAATAGAAATAATTATTTATATTTATATAAATTAATAATTTAAATTATTTTGAAATTAAAAATAATAAATTTATATGAAACCGTTATATTTAAAAAAATTATACTTGATAATATAAAATGTAATAATAAATTTTCAAATTGGAAACACAATCCAAAATATCATTTTCAAACTCAATATTACAGAACCAAACCCAATCTAACAAGTAAATTTAAAATATCACAACACTTTGTAAATTTTAAAAAAATTACGAAAGAAAATTTTAAATTATATTTTTCCTAATAAATTCCAACTTTTAAAAGATTAAATTAAAATTAAAAAATAAAATTTATATTTTTATTTTTATTATAAAAACTACTTAAATGATTTAAAAAATTGCATACTAAAAATTTAGAAAATAAAATCTAAAATAATTTAAAATAATTGTTGAATAAAAGAACGAGAAAACTTTCAGCTACTCAAAGATATATGTTAATTGATTTTGGCTGAATTTGTAGTTAGAATATTTTGTCTATTTATTCATTGGTCTCGATAATAGTATTATGTATTTATTTTTTAAAATTTTAGATAACATATTTAATTAAATTACTGTAATTAAATATTTATATAATATTGATATTGATATAAATCTGAAACTGTTATATAAATATAAATAAAAGTTTAATTGAGTGAAATGTATATTAATTTTACAATTGGCACAAAACCATCTAATCTGATAATTTTCATTAGAATAATATATTTTTAAATATATATAATCCTTAAACTCTAAAAAATAATATGTTTTAATTTATTATTTTGCAGGTTTATTTTTACTAATTTAATGTATCTTAAATTATTTATTTATAACAAATTAATATATAGATTGAAAGTTGTTTTTTTTATAAAACTGGATAAACTTACGCTCGCCCTACCAAAATTTGTTGTAATCGAATATACTTTCAAATAAAAATATGTTTAATATGATATTTGTTAAAACACTAATAACTATAAAATAAGCTGAATTTTATCTTAAACAACTATAATAAGTTTAAAAAAGCAAGTCATAGCTATAAAAGTTGTGCAAAATTGATAAATATAAAGCAAATTTTAATTAAACCTAAACTTTTTAATCTATTAAAAAAAGTTATAAAAAATTAATATTACCTATTTATTGATAATAGTCAAATACTCGATAGTGTCAAATATAAATACAAAATTAATCTGTTGAAAAAATGATTACTTGCCAAACGCAGTCGGTTGCATAAATACAAATTGTAAAAATTAAAGATGATAATTTTAAATCACAATAAATTCTTTATTTTAAACAATATAATCTGGATTAAAATTTAATGCAAATCTGTAAGTGATTAAATTAATCAAATGGTTATCTTCTATGTAGTAAAATCTTATTGATGTTTATTAATAAGATAATACTATTGCAACAATTCACAGCAATTGGTGTATTCTTCGATGTTTTAAATTATTAATTTAATCATTAATTTCTAATTATTAATTTTGGTATTTTCTGAGCTTTGGTATTGATTGACTTACTGTATTCATCCAAATAAATAAATAAAATAAAAAATTTTTAATTAAAACATAAAGGGTTTAAAAGGAAATTGAAAAAAGTGCTTATTTTTAAAAATCATTTAAATCATAATAAAAGCATATGATAAAATAGGGAAATGTGCAAAAAAAAATTTCAAATATAACATTAAAAATTAAATATTTTCTTACAGTTTAAAAATTTTAAACTTAATTTACAAACAAACTAAATGAAATATTTTAATTATTTTTTCACTAACACATACATATATTAAAGCAAAATTAATAATTAAATAAAATATTTATTCAAACAACATTTTTGTGAAAGAAAATGATGATTGAAATATTTAAATGCAAAATTGGAGACTTTGGCATAACGATTTGCCAAATTTTTTTAATAAATGATATAGATTATAGTCTTTCATAAAAAGTATAAAACAAAAGTTGCAAATTGCAATGCCAGTCTCTAATTTTGCATTTAAATATTTTAATTATCTGTTTCTATTACAAAAATTTATTTTATTTAAATATTTTATTAAATTATTAATACTGCTTTGATATATGTATGTGTTAGTGAAGAAATAATTGAAATATCTCATTTAGTTTGTCTGGAAA
>JAQFXP010003121.1:0-13279 GCA_034693685.1 Belba bartosi | reverse complement strand
AATATTGGTAAATTTAACTTATCAAAAAAAACTAAACTGCTAATTCGACTTTAATAATTTTTACATATATTATACATTAATTATTCCTCTATCATATTTTATTAAAATAGTACGTCCAAGTATCATATTATAGATTTTTATTCTGATCTTTGCTTAAGTCATGATATTTCATATGTTATGTGATCAAAATTTAATTATTATATCGTATAAAAAATATTAATTATATTTAATCATATGTTTTTTACAGAATTAAACATTATCAATAGAAAATTCTTTTATTTTAAAACAAAAACAAAAAACAAAAATAAAATTAATTTAAATCGTTCTAAGCTAATTGTAATAATATCCAAATCAATAAAAAATACCAATAAAATTTTAATTTTTACAAACATTTGTTATTCTATATTAATTTAAAACAATTGATTAAATTTTGAATATATTTTTAATATTAATTACAACTTTTATAAACACTTTAAATTTTTTAAAATAAAATTCTAATATTAATTATTTATTCTCTATAACACAAATTAGTGAAAATTTATAACAAATATTTTAATAATATATTATTTATAAATTATTTTAAATAATATAAATTTAGAAATATATATTAATTAATAACTGTTTAAGTTTAAAAAAAAATAAAACTAATTCCATTTTTTATTTAATTATTTATTTCTATTATGCAAACTAAATTTAACTAATATAAATTTTTAAATAATAAATTTTTAATTATATATTTTAACAATTTTTAAATATATATTTTAAAAATTTTTAAATATATATTTTAATAATTTTTAAATATATATTTTAATAATTTTTAAATAGCTTTAAATGGGTTCAAATAATTTTTTTATTTAGCAAAATGTTAAAATTTATTTTATTTTACCAAATAGTATTACATTGTCTCCAAATATTTAATTTAGTTTTTAAAATTGAAAATATAATGTAACGAATAAAATTTTAAAAAATACAAAAATTAATTTAATTTAAAATGTAATTTTATCTATTTAAAAATTTGTTTTTATTAAAAATGTATATTTATTTAATAAATTATTTATATTAATAGTAACAATACATAAATTGTTTTAAATACAAATTTCAACTTAATGTTTATTTTATAAAATTAATCTAAATCTAAATCAATTAAAAACTAGTTACAATAGCAATTAAAAATTAAATTATTGTATGGTTTATGTTTTGATATCTTTTTTTAGTTTAAAGTTTATTTTTTTGTTTATTTATTATTTATATTTATTGAATTAAATTTTTTTAATACTCATTCTTACTAAATGTTTTGTATAAACATGTTAAATTTTTTTAATATTTAATTATACTTTATTTGTCAACTTTACTTTGCAAAAAATTTTAATTTAAACATTGGTATAAATAATAGGAGTTTAATATTAGATATGGAACAATTAAAATACAAATACAACGTAAATATAACAACATTAAAATAATTAAAAATATTGTTCGAAAATTTTCTCCAAATATAATTATCTATTTTATTTAAAATATTAAAATTTATTTATTTAAATTTATTACAGTTTAACTACAGACTATAAAATAAACACATTTAACAAATTTGGAAAAACTGTTTTGTTAAATAAAATAAACTTTATGGTAATAATTAATTAATTTTTAATTTAAATTGTTGTTAAAATTTATTATATTGTTGGATGTGGCCAGTTTTGTAGCAATTATACCGTTATTTAAGCGAATGATGATGCAAAAACAAAATAAGTTTTAAATTGCAAAAAAAATTAATTTAAACTTTTATATAAATAATATAAATATAATATAATATTAAACATTAAACATTTAAGATTCAAAAACACCATAAAAATTAAAACATAAAAATTATATAAAAAATAAGATTTTGTCCAGAAGTAGATCCAAATATAATTGTTTATTTTATTTGAAAAATTCAAATTAATTTATTCAAATTAATTACAGTTTAACTACAAACTATAAAAACATGAACACTTAACAAATTTGTAAATATTTAAAATTTGTTTATTTTAAGAAAACTGTTTTGTTAAACAAAAATACCTTAATGGTAATGATTAAATATGATTAAAATTATTATTTTATCTAAAACAAAGTTTTAAAAATAAAATGTACAAGAGAAACTATTTATGAGTTTGTTTAAATTGCAATATTTGTGTCCATTTTTGAATATGAATAACTGTAATATAAATTTTGAAGAAACTTTGAATAAAATGTAATATTTAATTAAAATTCAATTGGCGAATACTTAAACTTAAATATTTTAAATAATTTTATTTATTTATTTTTATATTCTAATCAATTCGTTATTTTACTCCATCTTATATAAATTTTCAAAAATTTTTAGAACTTATTGTCGGACAAATGGTAAAATTATACGTTTTTATGTTGAGTTACATATTATCTCATTGTAAATAAACTTAAAATGTGGTATTAAAAACTACAAAAATATTCAATTGGTTAATAAAAACAAATAAATTTTTAATTACAAACAGTCATTTAATTTTTAAAAAACTATTTTAAATATAAAAATCTTATTAATTTAGTATAATAAAATTGTTATAAAAATAATTTTAATTTTAAAAAAAATTTGAAATTAAGTACGTTATTATAGTTTGCATTAAAATTTATAATTTATATAATCATGTTGTGTTAATTCTTATTTAAGAAATACAAGAAATTTAATTTTAAAAAATAATTAACAAATTTTAAATTAAATTTAAACTCAAATATAAACTTTTAAAAATAAGTATCAAAATCAATTTAAATTTTATATTAATATATTTTAATATACATGATAATTGTCTTGATTATTAGTCATAAATCGATGAATTCTTTAATTTTATAAAAATAAATAATTGATAAAATAAAAACATAGTTTTATTATAAATTACAATTATAATTTAATTTTAAAAATAAACATAAAATCTTTTTAAATAAATATAAAAGAATTGATATTTAAATAAACTAAATATTTTTATTCTCTTATTTATTTTTTTTAATTATATTATATATATATATATATATTTAATTGTAAATCTGTTTTAAGCTGTAATTTAATGTATATTTTTAATTTAATATATTAATTTAAAAATTTAAATATTTTTATGAATGTTTGTGAATTTATTTTTAATTATGTTAAATTAAGTTTAAATCCAATTAAATTATCTAAATCAAATGAGACTTAAGTTACCAAACTAAGACTATACAAAACTTGTATAATTCGCATTATATATTTAAAGAAAATTTTGTTATTTCTCTCTCTGTCGGGTTAAACAATGTATTTTCGCGCGAGCAAAAGTTTTTGCAAAATTAAAAATTAAAATTTAAGTTTTGTTTATTAATAGCGCGAGCTATTGTTAAAGAGTTTAGCGTTATTAGTATTGATTAGAGTGGGCTACGGGTTTGACAATTAAGTAAAGAGGGGGTAATAGACAGGAATGGCTCTAAAATTGACAATTATTTTAATATTTAAATTAATTAATGTTTGCGTTATGTTTAGGTTTATTAGAGGTAGAGGGGGGACTAGTTAGTTGTAAAAAATATTATTATAAACAAAAACTAATCGAAATGTATTTTAGTGTATAGTGCTTTGGAGTACTTCTAAACTTCTAGCAGTACTTCAAGATCAGTTCAGTTGTCTCAAAATAATTAAAATTTATTTCAACAGTATACCTATTAGATTATAAATTTTTAATTTAAACTATAAATTATTTGTAATTAATTTATTTCTTTGTCATAATTAATTTTATTTATTTTCAGTGGTATGAACAGAATTTTGAAATTTTTATATAAAATAACACATTATAAAGAAAAACTAATTAATATTGTTATTTTAATTTGTATTTGATTAAATTAATTTTGTCATAAGAATAATATTGTAAAATTAAAAAAATATTACAAGTGCTGTTATTTATAATAATCAGTTTTTATAATAAATTTTATATAATATTAGTAATTATAATAAATTGTTTTTAATATAAACTGTAGACTTTTCCTTTGTAATATTTATTCAAATAACTATTAGAAATAATTCATTAAATAATATAATTTTATAGTATATAAAATTCTAGCTTTTCAATTTTTTAATATATTATTATAAAATGTAAATATATATTAAAAAATAATATTTAATATAAATAATTTATAAATATGTAAATTAAGATCATTTTGGCATATTTTAATATAAATAATAAATTGAAATAAAATTTTTAAAAATCTAAAATTATTTTAATATTAACAAAAATTAATTTGTTATTTAATATACATTTCGTCCAAAAGACTCCAAATATGAAATTTACGTTTTAATGTTAGACAATATTTATTTAATAAAAAACAATTTCCAGTTTAAAAATGTTTAATTACTAAAAATATATAAATTTTAAATTGAATGCTAATAAAAAAATATATTGATAATAATATCGTTAACTTAAAATTATTATTTACAAATGCAGTTATGCGGATTTCTATTTACTCATACACTCACAATGAACTAAATTACTGTTTTGATTTTCTGTGGAGGAACGTAAATCTCTGAACATTTTTAAATGTTATTATTTAAAATTAAATGTAATTTTTAGTTTATTACAAAATCTACAATTTTATCTGCAAATGCGTCCAGTAAAATAAAAATATAATTACACGAACTTTTACTCTTAAATAGATATTCTTATACATCAAATTAAATAGTTATATTAATTGATTCAAATTTATATATATAAAGAGGTTATTCATATATCTTGACGCTCGCGTGTTTTTAAATAACTTTTTAATGGATAAAGATAATTTGATTCTGTAAAAAGCTTATTAGCGTATAGTCTCTATATTTTTTTTACTGAGCTAATTAAAAAGATTTGATTACGTAATTTAATATAAATCTTGACAAATGCAAACCTTTATGTTACAGCCCAAACTATAGTAGATAAAAATAAATTTTTAATACAACATTTATAGAGCAAGAGTAGATGTTTATTATGATAAAAAAATTTTAAAAATTGCTCGACCGGTTCTGATATTATGGCAATCTAAATTTGTTCAAAAGTAAAATTTTAAAATTTCTGTAATTTTTTAAATCCTTGAAATTTATTTTTAAGCGACATAAACTTAAATATTGTTATTTCTAAAGCATATAATTATTACATATAATAATTTTAAAGCAAGATAAATTAAAAATTTTTAGTAAATTTAAAATTAATTTTTTTTAAATATTAATTTTGTTATAATTATATATTAATATTTGCTTAAAGTGTAGTTTTTATAAAGACCTATTATAAACAAATGATAAAATATAAATCAAGCATTTTTTAACAAACATTATATTGTTTAATAAGCTAGATTAAATAACAAAATAAAATTTTTATTAGTAATAATTATATTTTACTAAATGTAGCTAACTTGTGTTCTAGTTGCGATTTAGGTTTTTGAAATTCAGCCAATACAATAAATATAACATTTACAAACAACGTTTAAAGTTTAATAAAATAACTTTATTTAAATAAGAACTAATTAAATAAAAATTAGTTAGTAAAAATTACAAAACAAATTAAAACTCAAATGAATATAATTGCAATATACAACCTACTTTTATACTAAATTAACGGAATTTTCAAATCGCTTAAAATTAAATAAAATTTTAATAGTTTTTAAATTTAAATTTTAATATTAAATAAAAATGTATAACTTTATAATTTTTGTCATTTAAAATTATTTACAATTTTTTTGATAAAAATTATTTCTATTTAATAAAATAATGTTATATATAAATCTATAAAATTATTATTATCTGCGCCGCTATTGTTAAAATATAGCAGTTATTTTTATATTGCACAAAATTATTAATAACTGTAAAATAAAATTATATATACAGTAATATTAATACTTAAATTTCATTAAATTTTATTTGGGTTTATATTTGGGTTCTAAATTTTTAAAATTTTGATTTGATTTTAACTATTAATAAGTTGTTATATTTATTATTATAAAACTTTTTATTTTTTACATCACTATTATGATCATAATCAATAACAATTTTAATTTTTCTTTAAATATTTTATGCTAAACACTATACCAAAAATATATAAATTATGTTAGGTAAAATATTTTTCCAAATGCTCATAATTTATAAATTTATATTAAATAATTAAATAATAATTTGCCTTTAAATAAGTTATATTGTATTAGCTAGTATGCTTTGAATTGATCTTAACTATTCAATATTTGAGATTATATATTTGTATAATATACTAATTCAAAATTGACATCAATTTGTGTTTTTCATTTGTGTTTTTTAATAATAATTAAATTTTTACATTTAAAAAATTTTTTTATAATAGAAAGTAAAAACTATGTAATAACAAAATTTAAGCATGTTGTTTAATACATTTTGATAACATTATAAATAATGTTGATATTATTTTTTAAAATTTATATATACAAATTTATACTACCTACAAAACTTAATTTAATGTTTATTTTTTTAAATTTTATAAATCATAAATATCTTGATAGATAAAATATTTGTCTATTTTTATCCTTATATAATTAGTTACAATTATTTTTTTCAATTTTGGTATTTCTATAAATATGCTTTTAATATTAAATTAAAAATTAACTTCTGAATAATGTACCACCAATTTATTTTTAATTTTTAATAATGATATAAATCATTTTTTAAATATGAATTTACAGTATTAAAAATAAATGATTATAAGTTATATTTACTGTTAAAGTTTAATAATTTTAATATAAAAAAAATGTTAAAAATGTTATTTATGCATGAGCAAAGAAAACATTTAATAAGAAGCTAAATTTTTAATAAATACAAAATTAAATTTTTAATAAAAATAATCAATTAAATATAGGATTAAATTTTGTCGAAATTATATAATAAATTACAGTTTTATTTATTTTATTTTAATATTTTAAATTATATTTATAAATTCTTTCATAAATTTGTTATTCAAATATTTAATTAAATTAATTTTATTTAAAAATAAAAATGTTGTATTTTATGAGCAATTTATTATTATTTTATATTTATTATAAAATAAATTAATTTTAATAAATTTAAGTTATCAATAATTAAGTGTATTTCTGTATTTGTTTTTAAATATAGTTAAATATAATGCAATTATGGATATTTTTGTAAAAGATAGTTGATAATTTAATTTTAAATTTTTTAAATTTTATTTTAAATTAATAAATTTTGCAGAAAATAATTAAAAGTATATTGATTTTGTTACTTTCTAAAAATTGGCGCCTTAATTTGTTGTCGAATATTTTTTTTTCTGATAATGGAATTTATCTGACGAGAGGTGAAACTATATATACAATTTCTTCGAAAATTTATTAAAAAATTAAATTTATTTATTTTAAACTTTATATTACAATTTAAAAAATTTACTGCATTTATATAAATTTACTAAAAATTTTGGTAAAAATTACAGTTTATAGTATGTTTATAAAAACTTTAATTTTACAGAAAAATTTATTCATGAAATATATTTACAATTTTTTAAATATACGGTGGTTTAAATTAAATAAAAATTCTGCCCAGTATACAAAAGTGTATGGTAAATTATCTAATTTAATATAAATTGTAAAATTATTTAAGCAAAAAATCTTCTATAAGTTTACATTGGTGGCTATAATACAAAAGATTATTTTATTATTATTAATTGTTTAAAAAATTATTATTATTATGCAAACTTCCATCGACACGATAAATTTACTTATAATAATATTTTTAAAAATTTAATGGTAGTTTGGAGTTATTTCCAATATTAATTTAAATACATAATGTAACAAAATTTAATTTAAACTAAAATCAAAATAACAGTTTTAAAAATTAAAGTTTGATAGTTTTAACAGTTATTGTTCTTAATGTTTCATGTTATTTTTATAAATTTTAATTATATAAAATACTATTTTATTTAGATGCATAATAGACTTAATTTGTTCAAATTTGAAGCAAATAATTATTTTCTTAAACATTTTTTAATGTTAGACAAAGAATTCAAATATTTTATAAAATTTTTGGTTATTTCCAATTAATTTTAAACTAATAACAATATTTCTAACTATTATCAGTTTAATCCGTTAATCTATTTCAACTTACTTATAAGAATAATATATATTGTATATAAAATTTTCTATAATCTTAATAGATATGACTCTTATCTAAAAAAATAAAATAGTTGAACAAATTAAACAGTTTAAATTAGACAAATTGTTATCTCTTTGTTAACTATTGAAATCTATATTATTTTATATGTTTAGTTTATTTTAAAATTTTATAAAAATAATTAACATATAATTAATATTAAAAATTATTAAATTAAATAAATAATAATATAAATTTGTTTTTTTTATTCTGTGTGTCATTTAATTTTAATCTAAGGTTTATAAAGTCTTTCAGACTTTATGACATCTCTAGTTGGTAAAAACAAATTAACAACAGCATCTTTCCAATATTTTAAACTAAATTTGCAAAATTATTTGTACATCAAATCTAAATAGTTTTTACAGTTTATAAATAATTTAATTAATCTATTCTCTTAATTAACAATTCGTAAATAATTAATAAATTTTAAAAATATTTTAATTAGATCTTTAAATTTATACTTTATATAAATATTTATTGATAGAACGTATTTTTATTTTAAATCAATTTACACATTTGACAACTGCGTTAAAAATTTATCAGACTTTAAGCTAAATATTACAAAAATCATCAATTAAATATAAAAATAATTTTAATTATTATTTTTTAATATTATTTTAATATTAATTAAACAAATCATTGTTAAATTTAATTTAAAATTTTAATATTATTTACAGCTTTTTTTAATTTTATTTTTTTTATTATTAATTTTTTCTTATTATTAAAATTTAATTATAATAATATCTAAAATTATATGCAGATTGAATGATTGTGTAAATATTTCAACATAAAAAACAAAATTTATAAATTAAATATATTCTAATAAATATAAACAAAATCTAAATAAGTTTTACATTTTAGAAATTTTTAATATAATTTAATTTATACATATTCTTAAGACACAAAAATTGTTAACCTTGTTTGTTTTTGGCAATTATTCAATTTTTACAACTAATTGAAATACAAAAGCTATTTAATGTGTGCTGTGTAAATTGGAGAAGTTATCTTACTATGACTTGAAGATTTTTGTCTTATTTGTGCATGTGAATTTTATTATTGTATGTACGGTCAATTCTTGTGTGTTGTCGAAACACTGCGGAATAAAAATATTTTTAAATTAAATTTAGGTTATTACTTTATTAAGAAAATATAATATTTTATATATAAATAAGTTCAAATTAATCTAGTGCGTTGGGCAAAATATAAAGTATCAATCTGCTCATAAGCTAACATATATTTTTTAAAAATATTTTGTTTTAACTATTATTTATCTAATAATACAAAATTGGTTAATAATTATAAATTAAAATTATTTTTGAAATTAATAATTTTAATTTTTTTAAAAACATTAACGTAAAGTTTAAATCATTTTAATTAATTAAATTTTTTTTCAGTTTGTTTTACTAGTAATTTATTATTTAATATTTAATTTTAAAAGAAACTATAAGAAATTAAATTCTTTTTTGTATTAAATTATTTAATATTTTTAGTTAAATAATATTATTAATCACACATCACAAATTTAACTAGCATTGTAACTATAAAATTAAAAAAAAATTTATTACAACATGAATCGACATAAATGTATATTTTTTAAAGTTAATTATAAATGAGATTTAAAAATAAATAAATTTAGTTATAACCAGGAACTTTGTTTTTCAATCCAAAATAGCAATATCCTCCAAATTAAACCTCCGGCACAGTCTTATCTTAAATCAAATCATAGTTTTAAAACTTTAACTTAATAATAACATATTTATATATTTGTGTTAAAAAAATAAAATATGAATGAAATTGAGTTAAGATGTTTAAAAGGGACTATATTGAAATTTAAAATCGAAAAACAAAGTTACTGGTTATAACTAATAAGGAAAAAAATAGTAAAATTATTTTATTAAATAGTTTAAATCTATTTATTAATTAAATAAGAAAAAAATTACAGCAAAAAAAGTTAGGCTGAAACTTAAAATACTTAATAATATTTAATAAAACATAACATTTAATATATATTTAAATAAGTTTTAAATTGCAGTTTCTATGTATTTTATTTAATTTTAGTTTAAAATGATGTCAGAGCCGCAAGAATATTTTTACTATATAAAATATTCGATAAAAATAATTTTTATCTATAAATATTGTATATTTTAAGGATATATTGCAAATAAATAATTAATAATATTTTATCTGCTCAATTCATAATCCATTTAATATTTTTTGTTTTAATTATATCATTTAAATTTTACAATAAATTTAATATTACAGCTTAAAATTAAATATTTAATTAAGACATTTTTTTCTAAATTTAATTTATGTATTGGCTTTTTATGTATTATTAATTGACTTTTATTTATATTTATAGTAGATTTTATTTAATTATAAATTATTTATTAAAATAGTTTAACACATCGTTTAGAAAAAAGAAATTAGATTAAAATAGGTTAACACGTATTCAGTGAAATCTAAACCAGAACTAAATTTATTTTACATTTATTTCTTGATCTATCTCTTTTGAAATAAATTATCTTTCATTGGAATTTAGTTTAGTTTTCCCATTAGTTATAATTTTATCGATGTCTGATAAGGTTTGAGTTATTAAAAATGACTATAAATGTACGTTTTTTTATACTGTGTTAGCTTCTGCACTCCACAATGTTACATTATTTAAATATCTTAATGTTTTCTTTTAATGTATACTAATTATGGTAGTAACATTTTTATGTAAAAATTAGCAAAATTTATAAATTGATAAATATTGTAAATTTCAAGTCTATTATTGCTATTATGTTTGCACACTATGTTTTAAATGTAACTTGTAAAAATTATTATAATTTTTAATAAAAATTATGTTTGACTACACAAACATGTCTATAAAATAATTTATTAAATAATTATATAAATATTTTGTATGGATTTCTTGGTTTAAAAATATTGTATATTAACATATTTATCAACATGTATAAAAATATTGGAAACAATAATTAAATAAAATTAAAATAAAATTATAAATTTTAAAACAAAATTTATTTAATTAATTTTATACCAATATAACAATAAATTATTGCTGATCAGAAAAATGTACAATTTTTTTACTATATAAAAATTTAATTGATTTTTAATTTTAATTAATGTGAAAATAAACCTAAATATATATTATATTGTTTAAAATTATTGAGCTATAACACATACAACAAAAAGTGCAAATTATTAGAATTTTGTTTTTTTTTAATTTTAAAGCTTTTAGATAAATTATAGTAACAATACTCAATAATTAAATTGTATAACTTAATTTTAAATAAATTAAAATTATTTCTTAAACCAAACATTAATTTAATAATTGTTTAAATATTTGAAAATTGAATTTAAACAAAATTTACAGTTTAAAATTTGTGTTGAATATAAAATTAATCATATATTTTTCATTTAATTAAAATTTTAATAATAAATTTTGTAAATCCATTGAAAAAGTATACAAAAACAATTATTACAATTTAATTTAGTAATTTTGCAAAAGAAATTTTATTAAAATATTTAATAATTAAGCTAAATACAAGTTAATATACTTTATGTAAAAATAATATTATTATAGTTTTTTTAAATTAAAGATTCATAACAAAATAAATTAATTTGTTATTTAATTTTTGTTTAAATAAATAAATAATTTATGAAAATTATTTAAGGCATAATTTAGTTTAGCAAATAAAATATAAATTAAAATAAAATTTTAATTATTAATTCTATAAAATTATTATACAATTTAAAATAATTATAATTTGTTTTTTCTAAATATTTAAAAATTAATATGAAGTTTACGGTTTAATAGACCAAGAAATTTTTTTATGAATATTTGTAAAAATGAATAAAAAAATTTAATTTATATTTACAGTCTGCCATTTAATTTTCATAATAAATTTTTAAAAGTTATTATTTAAATTATATCGTAAATTTATTTTGTTAATGTTTAAATAGTTAAATTATGAAACAAAAATTAAAAATAATATACACAAATAATAGTATATTTACCTTATTAAATATTATTATAAAAAAAATTTTAATAAATTATTTATTAAAGTAAACTTAAATTATATAATGAAATAATTTTATAAAGTTTCATTTATATTATTGTTATATATACATTATAAATGTGGCAATAGTTATATTTCTGGCAATTGACATTTAAAAAAAATTAAACGTGTTTCTTAAAGCCGTAATCAATTAAATAGTAAAAATTAATAATCTAAAATATTTCTCTTGTTAAATCTGTATCCAAATTATCTATTAAACAATAATTTCATAATATAATCATAGCAATAAATATTTTACTGCAGTTAATAAATTATTTATTTATTTCATTATATCAAGGTGTTCAATGTTTATTAATTTAAATTTGTATATATTGAAGTAATACGCATTTTAAATCATTATGTTATGCATTTTGTCAAATACAAATATTTTTTAGTAATTTTTTTAAAATTAATGAATTGATATAGAAAAGACTGCTGTTGTCTGACAAAATAGTATGCACCTGGTTAAATCGCCATTAAGTTTTAAGAAAATATAAAATATAAACTTGTACGTACGCTTGTTGAAAGATATCCGTTTGGACTATTTGTTGTAGTTATATGATGTCAGTTATGTAATGATTAATTTTTATATCTATTATTTATTTATAAAAAAAATGTTAAAATGATTCAGAATGATAAAATATAATGTATTATGAAATTTGTTTTTGAGTTAATATAAATTTAATAAAATAAAAATTTTAATAATTTGTTTAACAATGTTTTAAAATATAAAATAATTTAATTAGATAACTTTTAAATCTCAGTTGATCTATAAAGCAATAATAAAATTAAAATGGATGGTATTTGATCTAAAATTATGATGTTAATCTTAAACAAATGTTTTCCTAATAAAATATTATATTTATATTAATTTTTGAAAATAAATTTCAAACTGAAATATTTAATAATAATAATGTTTAACATTATAAAAGAGTAGTAACTTATTATTTTGGATTTAATAAGATGAATTAAAAGGAGGCATTCGGCGAGAAATAGGGTGCAAAAAATTTTAGAACCCTCTAATGTTAAAAGAATAGGCAATTTGAAA
>JAQFXP010003120.1:0-13279 GCA_034693685.1 Belba bartosi | reverse complement strand
ACTTACAACTCAAAACTCAATCTAACTTTTGTTTTACATTTTGTTTGACTTATCTCTTTCGAGATAAGTCATAATTTAAGTTTAGTTTTTATGTTTAATCAGATTATAATTTTAATGTCATTTGTAAGTTTGAAAAGTGTGTATATGAGTAAAAATGTGTTAATTAATAAACGAGTCATTTATCGCTCACTACAGATATATTGTTTTTGTATGCTTACTTGTTAGTATATGGTATAAAACGTTAATTAACTCTTTTGAACTATAAAATGTGCCCATCTCTGAAAATAACTAATAAAAGTATTAAATGCACATAAAGTTTAACTTTTGATAACATTTTGAAACATATTTTATCTAATGAATAAATTTTCTAATATATAATGATTAAACAATTCAATAAATAATACATTTTTAGTGCACTTAAAATACTTTACAAAAAATATTAAATTAAAATCAAGTTTTCGTTACTTAATGTAAATATTAAATAATTTTTATAACTGTTGCAAAACTTACTTGCTTAATTTTGATTTATTTAATGCCAAATAATAGTTATTTTTGGCAATATATTTCCAAATATAATAAATAATTTTAACATGTTTGATTAATTTCAATAATAATTTGCTTGATACAGTATTAGTAAATAAATTATTGCATAATAATAATCCAATAATTAGATTTAATTAGCTACTTAGCAATACAACCATCTGTATGTATTAGCATTTAATATTTGTTTAAATTGGAATGTTAAAATTAGTTCAAATCTAAAATGTTGACAAAAATCAATACAACAGTTCTGGTGTTGACGGCAACAAATCTATTCACTTTATACTTGCTTTCAGTCAATTATTACAATAATTCACAAAAATGTAAAAACAATTTGTTTCAAAATAAGCGCAAATTTGATACAAATTACCGAACATTTGATTTGTATCGATCGAAGAGATCGCCAGAGAAAGGAAAATTGACCACTGGTGCGGACACACCTGAGCTCACCTCCGATTCCACAGATGATTTGGAAACGAGTACCGAATCGAGTGATACAACCCAATCGATATTAATGCAATTTATGCATGATAAAAACAAAACTATTTCGCAAATTAAGGCTCTTATGTCTAACAAAAACAAAACGGTTAACGCATTAAAGAAAATATTTAAGGATGGCAAAAAGCGTAAACCAAATTGGCAAATGAAAAATTTCACAGTTCTCGGCATTAATAAGTTTGTCTCTGTTTTCAATATAACTAAATATTTGTTAACCAATAGAGAAAAGGATAAGAAGGACGCGAAGAAGGAGTTTTTGAAAAGATATAACATGAGTATTTTAATTTATTTTGACAAAATACATTAAAATCAGGGTTTCAAAAGGAAAGGATCAGGTCAAATTCTTCCTAATTTTAAAAATTGGCATTTATTAACCCTTTAACACTTGGTTCTCGAAAAGGTAGCCGTCCTATGATTTATCATTATTTTTTGGTTTTCTAAATTGGGGATAAATCCGGTTTAAATTGAGTAAAATTAAATAGACTTTTTAAATGCCTGCCCTGGATTAGCCGACCTTCTGAAGCTCTGATTTTAATTTAAAATTCTCTATTTTATCGTTAATTAGCGAAAGAGATGAATAAAAACATTACAGAAGAGGTCTATCAAGCACTGGAAGAGCTGTCGTTTAGTTTGCAAAAGAACGTACGATTGGCCGAAATGGTGTTCCAAACAGTGGTCAACTGGTATGACAGTGTTGTACCCGATAACGTGCACATGTTCTACAACCCAACCTTAAAACTATGGGTTGTACCACAACATAGAGCTCACGGCAATGAAGACGCAATGCTTCAGTCTATGAACCGACAGATAGGGGACAATTCCAGTTAAGTTCACTTTTCACTCTATTTAGTAATTTTTGTTTATTTTAATGCTATTTATATTATTTGTTTAATTAGTTCCAAAATTCGGAGACAAGACTTACACTATTTGTGAGACTTTAAATGAAAAACAAATTTATTATAAATTTATCGCAAAATTTAAAATCCAATCGACTGCTAATGAAGAGACAAATGTTAATAAAGAAATTTAAACACATTATGACATTAAATACAAATTAAATAAATAGACAAAAACACATTAATCAAAAATTAATTAAAGTATTTATTAAACAATCCTTTTTTACAAATGCCTTTTGCTTTTGCACGGCCTGAGCACCGATAGGAGCAATACATTCAGGAGTTAGAGCGCAAATATTATCAATAAAAATACAAATAATTTTTGAACTCAATTAAGAGTTATTTTTATGAATCTTTAAATGTTTTTGAATATTACCGGAGTCTGTGCACCGATAGCTACATCCGGGCCAATGACAGGCATAGCGTTTGTCTTTGCGATGTATCCTTAGGTGCGCTTCCAAATGTTGTTTCCCTTTGAACCGTTTGCCACATTCGGGCCAATCACAGACCAAATCCTTTTCGGATTTATGGACCAATTGATGGCTTTCGACATAACATTGTATATTAGAGGTGTACTCACATCCGGGCCATTCGCACGAGAACTTCTGAACGGAATGTATTTGCATGTGAGAGCGTAATGTACTTCGGATTTTAAACGCCTTATTGCAGCCGTCGACCGGACACTTACACGGCCTGCCGGTGCCGTGCGCGGCCTTCATGTGCTCACCCAGATCTGATGGCCGTTTGTAGGTCTTCTCGCACAGTGTGCAATGATAGGGCCGTTCGGTTGAGTGGGTGAGCCGATGCAGGTTAACCAAAGACCTCGTTTTGCCCATAAAATCACAATTTGGTTCATTACAGGGGAACCGCTTCTTCGAGTGGCAAATAATTTGATGCTTTTTCAGAGACAGTTCGGTATTAAACACTTTCTGACAATTGTCTAAACCACAGCTCAGCGTCTCATCGGCCAAGTTATGGCACATATCTATGTGTTGTTTGAGAGTAAAGTTCGAAATAAATGATTTACCACAAGAAGGATAATTGCATTCGTATGGTTTGACGCCTTTGTGTCGATTGACGTGATTCTCAAAGTATTGTTTCCGTCGAGTCCTGTAATCGCATCCATTGTAGTCACAAACAAATGGTTCGGATTTAGTCGAATGATTGAACAGATAATGCGAATCCAAACTCTGTTTTAATCGAAACTCTTTACCGCAACCAAAGAATGGACAGAAAAATGATTGATTCGGATCTGATTTCAAATGTTTGTTCGTTTTGTTAATCATTTTAATACTTTTATTCACTTTTTCTTTAGTTATGTTTCGCCTCTTTTCGGCCATTTTTTGCCGTTTATTGAAACCATTGTTTGGAGTGTTTTCTGGTTTCGGATCAAACCACTCATCATCTGATTGGCTAATGTTTTCGCTCTTATAACTCATATTGTCTTCAAATATGTCTTCGTTTCCATCACTTCCATTGCAATCAATTTCTGTTTTAAAGCCAATATTCTCTTCAATAATGTCTTCAATTTTCTTAGTTTTTTCAAAACAATTAAAATCCAATTGTTTTTCTCCAAAAATAGCTTTTAATTCATTCGCCAATTCTTGTAATGCTTTCACTTCTTCTGAATCCAATTTATTATTCAATTTATCAAAAATATAATTCAATTGTATTTTAAATCTAATCAAAAAGTTTAGACTTTTATTCGCAAACAATAACTGTTTTTCAAGTCTTCTGTTTTCGTCAATCAAGTCATGGAATATATCGTTGATATTAATTGAAGACATTCTTTGGTTATCTGTACTCATCTTTGGCTACAATATAACCACAATTTAGATATAAATAGACTTATATTTAGTCAAATTCGTCACAATTTAATCCAAAATACAATTTAAACAAAAACTCAATTTTTATCTGAATTTGTTTGTAAACACAGTAAGTGTTGCCATAACAACAGTTAATACAATAGTATAAAACTTAATTAATTTAAATTCATAAATCATTTAATTTCAACTAGATTCAATTTGTTGGACATTTGAATATATTAACATGGAGAGACAGATGTTAATAAAGAAATTTAAACACATTCTGACATAAAATACAAAATTAAATATATAGACAAAAAACACATTAATCAAAAATTAGTTAAAGTATTTATTAAACAATCCTTTTTTTACAAATGCTTTTTGCTTTTGCTATACAATTCTAATGACTTAACTACAGTTTGGAAGATATAAAACATTTTTATTAATTAGTTTAACTATTTATTTAAAAAAAAAGAAATAAAATTATAATTTCAATTCAAAAGCTGATAATTTTCAGATCAATTTGAGATAAAATAGTTGCAAAAATTAAGTCATATGTAAATTGTATAAAAAAAATTTACAAAATAATAAAATACTGAACGACTCGTCAAAATAGCAACAAAAAAATCGGCGCAAACTTTGGTCTAATTCTATTATACGACTAGTTCTTCAGGGGATCTGAATCTGGGGATAATTTTCACTTCAAGTGCTCTCTCTCTCACTCTCACTCACTCTCTCTCACTCTCTGTGCATAGGTTTGTCCTAAAAAACACAAATAAATCTGATCTCTAAACATAAAAACCAATTCTAATACAACAAAAACTAAAAATGTATTCTAATCTCAATTCTTATATTAACTCTAAATTTAATTCAAAATGTTTTTCAGCGAATACTGTATTTAAAAAAGTTTATATCAAATGAGTTCAGAATTATGTGTCAAATGCGGTGTAAAAACAAACTCTTATTTTCAAAGTTATAGAGCATTTGAATCATAAAATAATCGTTGACTTCATGTCATTCACAAGAAGTGATTCAAATAAATTGATTCACAATTAGGTATATCTTCAGATCGACCGAAAACAACATAAAAAGCTCTGAATTTCTATCCATTTCTGTTGGAAGTCTGAGTTGGAAACGAAGTATTACGACGTCTGGCGCCGGGAGGCTTGAGATTCTGGTTCGACACATATTCTGTGTCTTGAATATCATCTTCGGTATAGATATCGTCATAAATAGTGATCAAACGGAAGAACTTTTCGTCTTCGGAGGCCGAGTATGGCTTCTCATTGAAGTTAAACATTTGACCCAAGACTACATTTATAGCGGAAGTGTCGTAATGATGACAACCGCTATACCTGTATAACGGCTTCTTATCGAAACGACAACCGTAGGCCTGAGCACCGATAGGAGCAATACATTCAGGAGTTAGAGCGCACTTAACCCACGGCAGCATTAGATCCAAATGAATCCGTCGGGTATTATAAAGCAATATATGCGACGGTTTGATCATTCGGTGGAAATAGTATTGGTTTTGAACTGTTTTGAAGTACTCAAACATTCGCGGATGTGTCAGACTTGAGGTCGGCTGGTCTATAGTCCAGGCAATTATGCCTTCCTTTTTGCCCTTTGAGGCCAACTCAGTCGCCTTCTGTGCCGCCGATGGCAACAGATAGTAGTTAGGGTCGAGCCATAGGGCTGACCCTAACTCGTCCAGAACTAACTGTAAGATTATTGGCCGAAAGGCAAACAGTTTGAGATCAGATACATGTGCGGGAAATATGTCGTAATTGAAGGTTCGGATTGTGCACCAACTGCCCGGTAAGGGATTTGTTGCAATTGTTGTTTCGGATTTGTTGTTTGGGCTATTGGTTGCAATTGACTCAACTGTTACGTCGGGTTCTGTAATCGATTTTTGTTCTTTTGATGTGTTTTGTTGTGTTTGGGAATCATTGCAAACATTACTTAACTATAGATTTAAAAAAATAAATATTTATATAAATTAATTGAAATTTATTTGTTTGAAGAAAAATAAAATATTTTGACATTTATTGCAATTATTGTCTCAAACTTTGACATTATTTAGAGGAAAATAATTTGTGTGAAAAACCACTTCATTGGCAAAAAACCGGTTTTAAAATTCAAACTAAAAATAATTTCAAAACCAATTATTTGAAATTAGTCATCAATTTTCAGCCAAAATATGAAACTTAGTCTTAAAGTCAAAACAATTAATAAGATTTTGATTAGAAATAAATAAAAGAATTAAATACCGAAAGAATTTGGTGTTCATTGAGACCCAAATCATAGATAATTAGCGAATAATTGCCGTAAATATAGTCTTGAAATGATTTAACGAAACCCTTCGCCAAATCCAATTGATCCGAATTAACTGCTGTCACAAAAACGGGCCAAACAGTGGCCAACCTCTTGTCGGACACCGTTCCGGCGCTGCCATCAACACTGGCTTCGGTGCGGTTCCTCTTCAGACCCAAAACCCTTAAATATTTATCACATTTTCGTTCGGATTCTTCACTATTGATGTCTTGATTGGCAGTATTTAGTCTTAAGTCTAATCTATTTTGGAATCGATTGCCACTAATGACAACACCTTTTAATTGATTCAACTGTTTATGTATTGTATTGAACGTCGGGTTCGGGTCTCCGCCTAATAGACAGTAGAAAATAGTAGTCAAACAAATGCAAACAATTAATAGTAAAATGCCTTTAATTCGCATCGCTTTTCACAAAAACAATTAATTAATTTCTATTTTTTCAGTTGATTTCCGATCTGTTTTAGATTTACTGACAATAAGTTTCGGTTTGTTTTTGTTTTAGACTTTGTTTTTGACAATTCATTAGATAATTGACACAAATATTGACATTTCATTATGAGATTCACCAATTCATTCACTTATTTATATTATTATTATTTCATATTTTTACTATTATTTGATCACTAATTTTGATGTTTAAATTGATTCATAATTTAATTTTTCTATTAATTCAATTAATTAATTATTTTTATTATTTTTGTTTTGGATTTTTGGTTTTCAACCGACTATTGCATAACATTTCAACGAAAAGCCGACTTAACCTTAGGGAAAGTGCTCATAAAATACGTTGTGAGCAAAAGTGGGCAAAGGGTTAAATATTAAACTTTAATAAATCCTTTTGAAAAGCAAAAATATTGTATTTTAACTAGAATCAATTTTATTTTTAGCACATTTAATTATTCACACTTAAATTATTTTTAAACTAAATTTTCAAACAATTTTAGATAAAATTTAATTTTATAAACTGTAAACATTATCTTTAAAAAATGATAAAAAAAATATTGATTCGTAGTTACATTATTGATGATAAGCGCATACATATCCCAATGTTAAGGCCAAAAGGGCGTAACATTCAAAAAGCAATTACAAAATAAAGCGATTAATAGAGATGTGAAGGCTGTAATTTAGCAACGCAAATTACTTTATGTAAATTGACACTTGCTCTTGATTATGTTGCACTTATCAATGATTTATTAAAGGCCACAAATATTTTCAGAACATTAAGCAAATAAAGCAAACAATTATCTAAGACAAGTCACAGAATATTCCGGTTCTAATAGCAATTCTATTGATAAATATAGATATTATTGTAATTTAATCGAAATATTTTTACACTTGAATTATTAGGAATTTATTATTTTATTTTTAGATATAAATAGGCTTAGAATACACATAAATTGACATTCCTAAATATGGATAAGAATTTTTAAAAATAATAATCTAGGTCTATGCATTGAATGACCTCGATTTAAAAAATAAGATAAAATTTCAAATATTAATAATTTATTGCTATTTATAGCAAAATAGCTATCAATGAAAGCCTCGATGTCTTCAAATGATTAGAAAATTTCTGCAATAACTTTAAAACACATTTAATTATCTTATATTCATATAATAGAGAATTTTATTTTAATGTTATATTTATTTTACAATTTCAACAGATATTCAGTTTTCTTAATAATAATTATAATACAAATTAAATATATTTTCCGATTAAACGACAGACAAAATGATATAACAATTGATTTAATGGTTTAATAAGAATAAAATATTTTCCAATTTATCAATAATTAGCTGTGATTTGAATGATTTAAAAAATGAGAATTTTTTAATATTTATATTTTTCACAATAAAAATAACTTTAGTTTCAATTCGAATCAATTTAATCTAATCGTAAAATTAGAATAAAAAATAACTTAAATTGCTTTTGAGGGCAATAATCGAAAACAACGGATAAAAAAACAATAATTGTCTACAAATTAATTCTTTACATTGACTTAGATTTGTTGTGTCGTTAATGAATAGTTGAGTCAATAATGAGATTAACAAAAGTTGTCAATTAATTGGCGCACAATTAGTGCGATTGTCGCAAATCAATACCAATTTCAATGTCGTCGCTATTCTCTAATCCATCCAAATGTCCGTCTTTTAGGTATTTCTCAAATTGATAGAGAGTTAGTGAAGACAATTGTCTAATAAATGCCGGATTCGCCTCATTCTTGGCTAAGTCCTCCAGAATCTCTATCCCATTGTCTTCGAGCAGAAGCGGACAGTATTTCGAACCTAAATTCAATTTTTTAAAACAATTAAAACTAACTTCATCTTGATCAAAACTGTTCAAGCACATACAGTAAACTCGGGTCAAATTAGCCAAAGCCCAAACCGCCCAATACTTGGCTTCTGATGAGATATTCGACTTTAATAAACGCAAAATCGGTTCAAAAGATCTGTTGAGAAATTCAATTATATTTAATCAATAAAAATAAATAACATTAAAGATATAAACAAACCTATAATTGATATTTCTCTTTGAATTGATTTTCCATCGGCTAATGGCAAACCTCATCCGCGATAACATGTCTTCTCGTTTACAATCAAAAGGTAAGTATTGCTGCCAATAGTGCTGTCCATCAGATGCTAAAACAAATTTTTAAAAATAAATAAAAACAAAAATACAATTTAGAGCTAAAATTCAAACCAATGTGAGACAGAATTCCTGCGGCATTATAGCTGACTTCGATGCCATCACTCTCACTGTCCAGTAGTTCAATAAACCTCTGAATATAGTCGGCTTTCATGAGTCGAAACCTTAAATGTCCGCATTCGGCGACATTGCCCAACAGTCCCATCATATTCCGCAACAGTTCTAAAAACAAATTAATAATAATAATAATAATTAATTAATTCAAACAATTAACAAATGAGTTATTGATTATAATTTCGAACTAATAATAAGCCAAAACATACCGGCGTTGTGAGGAAAGGATGTTTGACACGACACGAAGTAATCCAAACCATTATTATCCAGAAATCGTTCGCAATTTACTGGAGTTTCGTCTATAAACCAAAATATCAATAAAATTAATTTCAAATAAACAAACAAATTGTATCAAAAATGAGAGACCGGTCACATTCCACATTGTACTCCAGGCTGTTTCCATCACTTCATCGCAAATATTTCTATGAAGTCGTGAATCAATTAAAGCCAACATTTTATCAATTGCTCCCAAATCGCCAACAATTGTCTTCTGATCGCCGTCGACCTGACAGGCCAGGGTGTTGAGCAGGTATATGCCTATAATAGCACCGGTAATAATCAAATTGATTAATAACTATTTAAATGAGCGCTAATTTTAGACTGAAATCTGACCCAATCTCTGAATGAAGTCGTCCTCATCATTGGTGACGATATGCAGCAAAATCTCGACTAAACGCGAATATTCAAAAATCTAAACAAAATTATTCAATAATTAGTTACAACTCATTTAGAAAAAAGCTCAACAATACTCACGACATCGCCAGGAATTTTGAAGTGAATTAGAGTCAAACTTCCATTTCTTAACATCTGTTGATAACAAATCCAAAATGTTTTAAATAAATTGATGAATAGATTAGAAAATAATACAAACAGTTGTGTCATATCTGTGCTCTTGCATAGCGTCCAATAGTCTGACAATGATCTGTCGCTTGACTTTGATATTGAAGTTATGCTTCGCTTCATCTGATTTGACGATATAGAAGAGTGAGGCCGAGGCCGCGATTTGGATCTGCTTTTCAGACAAGTGCCGGCCCATCGACAACAACACTATGTCGAGCGCACGGTTCACGTTATGGAAGTTTGTCTGAAATAAACACTAAATAAGTCTAAAAACATTAAAACAAAATTGTTTTGAAAAATACTTCAAATCGGAAGCAATGAAACAGATCATTAAGAGTACGCTTTAAGAACTCTGTCCTATCTATATAGGCCTCACATCCGGTAAGTATTTGTTCTTCAGTCGCATCTCCCGATACCTTAAATAAAAGTCAAACATCGGTTCGATTATGAAATTCAATTTATATCAAAATAAAACTAAAGTTTTTTAACTAAACCAAAACATATATTACCAAAATAGCGGGGATTGTTCGCCTATAAGCGGCTTCATTAGCCGTATTATAAAGTCCTAAATATTCTAATGGGTTTGTATCTCGAGATGTCAGACCCGGAATATATTCACATCCTTTCAAAAATACAAAATCATTATAAATTAATCATGTGCAAATGTTCGAATGTTATCATGTTATCATACTGGGTCCGGCCAAATTGGTGCCTGATATATCGAGTCGAGTCAGTTTAGGCAGACTGTTCACAATTAATGTCAACTGTTTGTTCGGGTGCTTATATCCGTGGCCGTATCGGTCGTTTGATGACGAGATGTCAAGACATCTGATCAACAAATTTATAATTTTGGTTTAAAAAAAATTCAATTTAAAAAAGATTTTTATTTAACCTCAAAGTCTTAATTTGGACGATATTATTGATTGCGTTATGAAGTTTTGGACAGTTATACAGAATTAGTGTCTTTAATGACTGAAGCTCTTGAAGAGGCGTTCCGTCACCGATAGAACAGCCGTTGCTTATAATCAAAACAATTTGTATATAAAAAATATGAATTAATTATAAACATTCAAATAAAACCTCAGATCCAAGTGTTGAAGAGATGTCTTCATTTGGGAATTAATTAGATATTTGAGATAAGGGGAAGAAGAATCAATTGAAGTCCACTCATGGATCACGAGTTTCCGAATTGATAGCAAAGGGTTGATTAGATGACTTTGTGTTGAAAACTCCTTAAATCAAACCAAATCATTTTAATTTTCAATTTGGAATTTAATCAAAAAACTAAAATAAGTTAAGAATAAAATCAATTAAAATATAGATCACCTCATCGTCGAGTCCGTCCTCTTCTATATAATCGGGTAATATATGAGTGGATCGACCGATGATTAACGAATGAAGTGGAGAGCTCTGCCACGTCTTGATCTCGAGAGTCTTCACTCTATTTTCGGCTACATTTTTAGTAAACACTTCCAAAGGCCTGAAGTTTTCAGAGCAATCATTTAGAATAATTGGTGACTTATTTGTTAGTTTGTATGAGTCGTAAGCATAAGTATTAAAGTCAATATTCATTGGTTCGTCAAAATCGATGGACTTAATGCCATTCAGTTCCCGAATCTTACGCGACTGGAAGTCCGCAAAGTCCGGGTCGTCGAACACACCCATCGCTGCCGACAACTGGTAGTCATCGGTAATGTAACCAACATTTTCATCAACAGAACAGTTGTCTCGAGTGGTAGTAATGACTCCATTGGCGTAATGTTTAGTGAAGTGGAGCCGAGACTCCTGAACCGGTCCCTCTTCGATGACTCGAACAGTTCGGCGCAGCTTTCGGGGGTCAGTGATTCGGGTGATGTTTGTGTTGATCAGATGTAAGGCTTCGGGCGTCAGATGAGAACAATTAGAAATATCTAATTGAGTGATCGTTTTCGAGTGTTCCTCAAGAAACGACTCAAGCGTTTCGTCAGTTATCGGCATATCTGCGAAGTTTGCGTCAGAAATGCGGGAATTGTTTGACCGGAACTGAGACAAGAATTTCGTAAAAGAGTCGCTCATTAAGTCACTGTTTAGGTGTGTCTCCCGGTATACCTATCGGTGCCATAAAAACACAATTAAGTATTAAAATAAAACAAAAAATCACCAAATCTTTTGAACAGATTATTAGCCTATTTTCGACCAAATTATTAATAATTAGTCGCAAAAACTTCTAAACAAATTGCGATTAAAATCCTATTTTAAATCTAAAAAAAGATTAAAAAACTATTATTTAACTAAAGATTTAGGCCATCAAAGGGGCCGTCAATAATCATCTACTCTATTGATCATATGGTCAGTCATTATAAAGGAGGTCAGAGGTCACACTCGGCTGAAGTTGTAATATAATTAATGATAATTTGAATAATATATATATTTTTATATAATTTGTATATATTTTTTGCAAATAATAAAAACAAATTAATATATTTCGGCCAAACCTTCATTCACTACAAAATAACTAATAATTAAATTAAAAATAAATAAAAATTAAATTTCGAATTGAAGTAAAATATGAGTCAAACAAATACTAAGACTATTAAGAAATACTAACTTCAATGAGAAGATCGCAGATCTCTTGTGGTAACGACACTCCCCTAATATCGAGTTCCTTCTTCACCACATACTTAACGGTCGTCAGAAGCAAAGAGTCCGGACTGTTGTCACCGAATGGTAGCAATTGGTCGAGTCTTCGAGTCATGTCTTAGTCTGTCAACTGTTTTCCAGATTAAAACAACTTATGATTTGTCACTCAATTCAGTCTCACAATTGAGTCAATGAGTCAAACATTTTACGAATAATTATTCAAAACATTTAAATGCAATTCAAAGCAATTTAAGTGGAATTTAGTTGAATCGCGAGCCGTTTCGACCAATTATTTGACTAAACATTAAATAAGAATTAAATTATTTTGATTTCAGTCTAAACGTCTGTTTAAATCGCTATTGAGTTGTCATTTGGACTCAATTTTCTGATAATTAATGGCTTTTAGTAAACATTACTTTACTTTATGTTCGCTTCAGTCAAAACATCGCTCTTTTGCGTCAATAGCTCTACTGAACGAACAGCTGTTAACCCATTAAAGTCGTTACAAGACTTACGTCTCATTCACTGCGAGAATGTCTCCAGAATTACGATTCTTTTAGATTCTTTCGATTTGTTAGATTAGCAAGATTGTTTTTAATATGTTATGCATTATATACATTAGTATTTTAAATTTAATTATAATTTATAAAAATAATTTAATTCATTTAATCTTTTGAAACAAATTAATAATAAAATACAATAAAAGTATTGAAATAAAAGTTTATTCAATAAAATAATTTGACTATAAGTTAGTACCCGAAGTAAGGGCTGTTAACAGTGCACCAGAAGAAGCGCTCAGAAGATGGTCGACGATATGCGACATACATTGGCTTCGATTAAGAACACCGAAAGGTTAGTTGACATCCGACTCAAGTATTCATTCGAACACGACTTGCGTCGAACTGGTAGTTGTCTTGAGTGTTGGGACGGAGCCCCCCACTGACTCCCACCTCCGCCCCCGTCTGCACTGGAATCGAGCCATCCTCTCGA
>JAQFXP010003119.1:0-13280 GCA_034693685.1 Belba bartosi | reverse complement strand
TAATGAACACTAAATACTAATCGCTTTAATCGCGTTATTTGCGACAAATATTTAAAACATATTTCGATACAGAGTTTGCAGTCATTATCGGCGATGTTTTACTACTTGAATAATTTGAATAAAACTTTAAAATTATGCATTTAAATTTATGATAAAAGTTTTAATTAAATAATTTAAAATAAAAATTGGCTTAAATGCACAAATAATTTATAAAATGAATTAAGTGTATTTAAAATATTTTATTAATTAACTTAAATTGACAATTAAATTTGTATTAAATAATTTTTTAAAATAATATTTTAATTTATTAGATATTGATTAAAGTAAACAGGCATAAAATAAACCGTTTTTATTTTTAAACAAGACCAAACAAATTATAATATAGTATTATTAATATTTATATAGTTAACAAGTAATCTAAAATTAAAATTTAAAATCTAAAATTGTAATATCATTTGTTTACTGAATATCTGTTGTTTGTAACTAATTTGAGGACAAGTTCAGACATTAAAACAGCTTATTTTTAAAGTGATAAATGAACTTATTTTTATAAATACTCTACAAATATGATAAATAATTTTACCCTAAATCCATGTCATTGTTCTTATACAAATAAAATAATTATATTTTAACAAAATATACTAAATTATTCAAAAAAAAGTAAATTTATTCAATGCCCAAAACCAATAATTTAATTCTTTTTAATTTTATTAAATTTTTAATTTATTTCTCATAAATTTTATAATAATTAAAGTATTTAAATGTAATTCAGCACTCCTTCAATCGACTTCCGTTTATTTGTATTTAATTAAAAATGTTTTCTAAAATATAATTCATAAAATTTAAAAATTATTTCATAATTTGAAAGATAGACTTCTAAAAGTTTTTAAAATATATAATTTATATAATTATATTATTTTAGAAATGTTTATAACACTCGGCAAAATAAAGAACATTGATTAAATACTATAAACTTTAAATAGTATATTTTGGACAGTTTCAGTATTTTGTTTAATTATTGAAAATTTTCTAACAAATATGTAATTAAATTCTTATCAAAAATTCATATTTAATTTAAAGTATATTAAGTATGTATTGACTTAAATTTCAAATTGAATTTTTAAAAATAGAATTTAATAAATTATTTCTTTATTTCTAACCATTGCATGCATTAAAACTATAATTTTGCATTTAAATCTGATTTATAGAATTTAAAATTTAAAAAATTAAATTATCTATTTTGTCTAATTTATAGTAATTTTTGTTTAACTAAAGTTTAAATTTTGGAAAAATTGCTAATTAAAAATTAATATTTTAATACTATATTTTATAGTTACATAATTTAATTATAACTAACTTAAGATAATATTTAAAGATATGTAGATTATATATTAATATTAAATAGCAATTATTTTGTTAATTTAATTAAATTTATTTTTTAATCAAATAAAAGTTGTTTCTGGAATTATAAATTAAATACGAAATAGATTGGAATTAAAATATTTTTAAAATTAATTTATATAGGAAGAATCATATAAAAAACTAAGTCTTAAAATTTTCATAATTGTAAATCAAATAACATAAAATTTAAAAATATTTAAATTATTAAAACATATAAATTTTTGATCATTTTTTAACCGACTGAATTTTTAGGAATATGTTTAAAAAATAATTTATTTTAAATATAAATCAAAATTTAATTAATGTTTTACTTGAAAACCAAAAAAATAATTAATGAATAAATAATAAAAGCAATCAATAAAATTTGATTGATCAATAATAAAATGATATTTAAGTAAAATGAAAATAAGAACAAGATTGAAATATAGGACAAACAAAAAATTCATCCAATTCATTTAATAATTTTTTTTTTGCAAAATTAGTAATGACATTGCAGAAATTTACAAAAGACTTTATTTGTTCTAAGATTTCTAATTTTAATTTTAATCAACATTATTTTATATTGTGCATTTTAAAATCTATAAAATTTTATTTTTTATATTATTTTGATTAATATTTAATTATTGTTTTTATAACTTACTTGTAACCAATTAATAAATTATAAAAAATTGATATATTTATATTTAAAAATAGATTTACTCATTAAAAATAATTTAATTAATAAACTATCAGATTTATTAAACAAATCTAAGCTAGAGTAATTTAAATCATAAAAATATTTTTATTGATTAAGCACACATTAATTGAATTAGTACTTATTTTTCTTTTTATATAATTTTAAAATTTAATTAAGCTATAAATTAAATTTTATTAATCAAACTATACAATTATTTATCTAATATTAATAAACTTATCTTAAAGTAATAAATTAATATTTTTATTTGTCAATTATTTATAATAAAGATATTGTCAATCAAAATCAAATTTAAACATTAATTTTTTAAAACAACATTATGTATTAAAAATAAAACAAACAAGGTTATATCTAATTTCGTTTTTCTAAGTAGTAATAATAATACTTAAATAAATGATCAAGTTAAAAACACATTGATGTTTGTTATTAAAATATATTATTAATAAAATAAAAACTTTTGCGAATACAATGCATATAAAAAATAATTAATAATTTAGGTTTGTTTAATTGATTTTTAAAAATTTCCAAGTAATAAATTATAAAATATAAATGCTTAATTTTCAACATTAAGCATTTTATGTTTTGATTAGTATTATCTTTAAAAAATATTCTTTTTCTAAACGAATTCGTCGATTAAATAAACAGTATTTTTGATAATAATTTAGATTTGAATCAATTTTTATCTACGAGTAAATCATTAAATGAGATTAAGAGAAATTTTATTATTAAAGCTATAGCTAAAGTAGTATTTTTAGTCAAAAACTTTGTTTAAATCGTTGGCCTATATTGTATATAAATTTATTTTATTTGTTATTTTGATTTAAATATAAATAAAATGTTAAAAAATCAAAGAAGCAACATAAATTATTCCAGATTCCAATTAAATTTTATTGCTGATTTGAAAACTATTTGTGTTTTAATGTTTTTCAAATAACATTTTTTAAAAGTAAAATAAAACTCTAACCAAGTTTTTAATTTAAAAATGGCCAAGAGCAAAAAACAAAAACATTAAAATTTGTTTTCTTACAAACTTTTTTGTTAAATATAATAGTATTTAAAATAGTATTAAGTTTTTGATAAAAACCAACTTATATTCTAGATATACTTAAAATAAATATAGATTTATATCAAATTTTGCATATTTTGTATTCAAAATTTAAATCAACTGTCAAGCAACCAATCAATCGCTGGCGCTTTACGTTAAAACTTTTATTTTTTTATGCCAATTGATATGACTAATGCAGATATAAAAGACTTTGATTATCACTTGATAGTCCAAATTATTGCATATTTAAATATTTATTTAAATATTGAAAAAATGTTTAAATATTCAAAAATTCAAGTTTGAGATTTTGATCTAAACCAAATCACCTCAATATACATAATTATTGGTTTTTTTGCATTAATTTCACAATTAATTTCCCGCTTTGAATAGATATGAATTATTATAGTGTCTTCATTGAAATGCAAATAGAAATTCATTTCCTATAGAGAATAACTTAAATAAGAAAAATCAAACATTTATTCTAATCTATAAACAAATCAATCGGCAAATTATGTCACAATGTGTGCAAAATAACGCAATTTTGTCTTAATTAAAAGTAGAGATTTTTAGTTTTATTAGGGAAAAGGAAATAATAAATTAATTTAAATTATTACATAATTTAATATTAAGTATATTTAAATTAATACAAAATAATTCAAAATTTGTATATATATATGGGTGTCTGCACCACAGTATGATTTTTCATTAATATTATTTTAATAATTTTTAAATATTTTGTAGCAATTAAAATTTTATAAATTAATTTATAAAAATGACAATAAAGAATTATTAAAATTTTTAAAATAAATTCAACTAATTTTTAAAATATTTTTAGTAAAATAGCAAACAATGCAAATGTAAACATAATTGATAACTAAAACTAATTACAGTATTTACAGTATTTTTTAATTTGAACAAAATGATTAAACTTAATAAATATTAACAATAACTTTAATTTTTTTTTATTGATTTTCATTAAATAAGCTAATAATTAAAAAATATTGTCACTTTAACATATTATAATTTTAGAATTGATAAACTTTTTTCTATATAAAAATTTGTTCAAAAGTTTTTTTAATTTAAAACTGAAATAAAAAAGAAATTACAAAATTATTTTGTTAACATTTAGTTTTGGTATTTTTTAATTCGGGCATTTTTAGTTTTAGTTTGTATTAATTAGTTTAGTGCGAAATAGTTATTACTAATATTATTTTTATTAGTTATTATTGAATATTAAGTTTTCTAGATAATATAATTTTAAACAGTTTAGAAAAATATTATTTAAATATATTTTTTAAAATAATATATGACTATGTTAAAATTGAATCAGCTTATATCTTAAATCTGTTATTAAGTTCAATTATTGCTAATTTTATGAAATATTTAAATCAATCTTAATAAACCTTAATTTGGTGAAAGAATGACGGTTTTCATTTTAAATTTTTTGATTGTCTTTAGAGATAAAAATTTTTTAACAATTTAATCTTTTGGCTCCGGATCAAAGAGTGATATTTGATTATATTTTTTAATTATCTCTAACAATTAGGATATTTATCTTGATTATAAAGTTAAGAAAATTCATTTGAAAAAATTAAAGATTATCTACGTAGGTTTTAGTCGCCAATGGGGGTGTTAAAGGGATTTTGGCTGTAATGTTAATTTAATCTAAAATATAATTGTAATTTTTATAATAGATTGACATGATAAAAATAATTAAAATTAATTAAAAACATACTTTGCAAAAAAAAAATCAAACTAAAACATTTTAAGTCAAATAACAAGCATTTCACCGCTTATTTGTATAACAATTTTTATTAATATTTAGATTTCCATTTAAATTAGCAATGCAATTACAGTTAGTTGCTTACACTTTGAAAACTTTAAAACAGTTATTAAACAAATTGTCAATTCAATTAAAATTTAAAAGAAGGACATTGAATTCCTTACACAGTAATCATTAATCATTAAAAAAATAATTTTTAGTTTTTTAAATAAAAATTTTACAAAGTGCTTAGCATTATTATTATTATTAATAATAGTTTTTATTTTTAATACACTCAAACCTCTCATAAATAAAACGTTTTTTAATAGAGATATTCGAGATTATTTTCAATGAAACTCATTATAGATTTATGTCTAATAAATGAAAAGCTCTCATAAATAAATCAAATGTTTGGTCCCGAAGACCTATCTTGATAGGTTTTAGTGTATAATTCCTGTCGTTTATATCATGATACTTTATTTCAGATTAATTCATTTTAAACATTTTAATAATAAATATAAAATAAATATTATAAAATAAAAATTATTTATTTATTCAATGTATAAATTTTAAGGCTACAATTTCAAACAGCTTGTTCATTTTTTATATATCAATATTACATTAGTTAAAAACAAATATTAATTTAATTTTTGTAATAACAAATTAAAACATAAATATTATACAATTCAAATGTTTTAAAAAATAAGTTAATATCAAATAATTTAATGAATATTGACTTCAAATGCGATGATTTATAAGTAAAAGACAATAATATATGAATGGCTTAGAACCACCAGTCGTGCTCTTTATCGAGTTTGAGAGTAAGGATGCCTTTATGACCCCCACCCCCACCTTTACCCCAGTGCCAGTCATTATCGCGTCCAAAGTCTTTGCCGAACAAATGTTTAAACGTGTTTTCGGACTCTTTGAGTTTAGCGCCATATTCGGCGAACCTGTAGGCAGACCTGACCACTGCCACCGGCACCAGAAGCTTCTTCAGTGTATTTCCATATATGGGGAAACATTCAGTCGAAGCGATCAAAAGTACGTTTATTATCAACAAAACTGATATTATCTGTAAATAATCAAAAATACAAAATTCTTTATCACTTGAAAAACATTTTGACAAATTGATAGCATTTCTCACTTTTAAGTTCATTTCGCAATAAACATATGATATTAATCCGGACTTTAAATGTTTAAAAAACTAGTCGACGAGTGAAACACCAAAACTAAAAGTTTTTATAAACTTTTTACAACTTATATAATCTGTCGAAAACTTTTTTTATTCACTTGACTTTCACTTTTTCGCTCTGACTTTGGAATTAAATTTGTTTTTCAGGTATTTGCGAGTATTTAAATGTGAGGAGAATTAGGCTATTCGATCAGGAACTGGAACTCAGCTTAGCTCAACTATTGCTATATTGATATTTGAAATAATTTCAAAACTTTGAGTATTTTAATTATTGCAATACTAAACATAAGTAGCATTCGATCGTCAGCTAATCAACGCTAACTATCAAACCCTTTCCAACACTCCCTCCCTGTCCTCCCAGTTTTCCCGTTTGAGAGCCAGTGTTTCTTATTTTGAAAACTTGTGATTAATCTTTTTAAATATATAGGTTTCACAGGAGTTATAAATTACAGACCAAACGTATCACTTATTGTAAATGTCTTTCTGTTTATTTTAATGTTATACTACAGAACATAAGTTAGTTATGTCTATAAAACTATTAAAATTTTAAATAAATAATATTTTAGTTTTAAAATAAGTTTATTTTTTAAATAATATACTTTCTTATTCAACTAGTGTAATGATAATGTGACTGATCAAAAACTTGAAGTGATCTAGGACAGTAAATAATAAATAGTTTCGCCTAAGTTTGATTAAAATTTATGTTTTGTCTAAAAATAACAAAATTTTAATTTAAAAAATTGCATTAAAAATAATTTTTTACGAAAAGTTAAAATATAAAAAAATTATTAACCGATTTTGGTCCAACTGTTAATTGAAAATATTTACAAATGAATATTAATCTTGTATGACGTTTATGCTAGTTGAGACTTATATTTAGCTGGTAACTTATGTCTTATTTAAAAGTTAATTCTTATTTTACGGTTATTGTATATTATGGATTTATAAGTGGGCGGATTAGCTAAAAATACCCCTGGTTTTGAAAATTGGCAGATATCCCTCCTCATTTAGTCCGCGCGAAGATACCCCTCTATACAATTTGCATGTCTTCAAAAGTGGTATGCAAACTTATTTTTTAGTTTTTTGGGTTAAAATTATAAAATATTTTTTAAATTCCGTTAAAATAATTAAATTTAGTTTAATTTCTTTTTAAGTCCAGTTAAATTTGGTTAACAAAAATTAATTCCAAGTAAATTTCTATAAAATTCGTTACTCATATTTGAATGAATTAATTTAATTTTTAAATCAATTACGAAATAATTTAATTTATAAGTAAATAGTCTATAATTAAGTAAATATAAAATAGAGATTCATAAGGTCGGCCGATTCAGGTGGTATATGTAATGTCGAATATATTAATGTCAAATATACTATTTTAATCTTACTATATTTGATATTACTTTTATCTTTATTAAATTAACTATAAAATTTTTGCTCTTTTGTCTAGAAGGATACCATGACTAAAAAATGTCTTTTCACACAGGCCTGGTTATAATACTATGTATAATAAAAATTTTAGATTATTTAATTAAAACGTTTGAAGGTTAGACACAATTTTTATTTAATTCTAATTTAAGGTTTAATCATGGAATAATAATTATTTGATATAAATAAGCTTACTTTAAAATATTACAGTTTGCATATTATTGATAAAACTGTAATATTTGAATTAAATTAATTAATAATAAATATTTACTATTTCTCAACTGTGATCTAGACTGTAATTTAAGTTTAAATAAAAATTGTGTAAAACTTCAAATATTTTGAATAAATACTTTAATCTTTCTAGTATTACAAATAATAAAAATATTTAAATAAAACCTCCTAAACACCCCCATTGACAAACATATTTAAAAATATTATTTTGCTTTTTAATAAATTGCCGTGGTCGCCAAAAGTTAACTCATAGTTAATATTAAGCCGGAAAATAAGTATTTGCTATGTTTTTCGGCCGATATAGAACTTTTTGTGGATTTTGGGTTTAAATTTTTAAAATTTTCTTAAATTAATGCTAAGTGCAGTTTAAACTTAGTTAAATCGGTTTAAATTGTGAAAATAATTTCTAAAAACTCTATTTTAATTTTCTCCATACCCCCCTGATTAAACCAATTTGGCTCCTTAGTTATCCCAGGTTTTAATCATATGCTAAATTATGCTCAAATAGTGAAACTCAATTTTTACTTTATTGGATTTCAAATTGAATTAATATAAAATTTTATGTCTATTGCAGTTTAGATAATAAAATTTATTTGTTCTTTAAAAGTAATAAACTAAAAAATGTTAATTTTATTATTTAATTTGTTTTAAGTGCTTTGCATTCGTTAACCAATCAATTAATTAAATAATAAAGCAAATAAAGTATTTAAAAAGTTTGTCAATTAACTTTATTTTTTATATATAGTTGTAATATATAAACAAGGAGATTATAGCAAGAATCTATCAAATTAAATAATTTTTCTTAAATTTTAATTTAAACAATTAATTTATTAAAATCTAATTAAATTGTTTGTTATCAGAAATTCTTTTAATTTTATTTTAAATATAACCAAGGTCCATAAAATTGTTTTGTTTCTTACTTATTAAACGTTAAGTTAATAGTTTTGTGCAAATGTTATATTGTATTAAATACAAAAATGCTAAAATTTTGCTAAATATAGATGCTTAATATTATTTAATTTGATTAAAATTTATTATATTAAAATAATTACAATAAGTATATCTAATTGTTATATATTTTTGTTAAATATATATGAAAAACAAATTTTTAGGTCAATACTGAAATTTAATTAGAACTAAAGGAAAATAAAATAAAGTAGATTTGAAACCAGATAAATGTAGAATAAAAAGTTTGAGTGTCTTTAACTCAAATCGATTTTTAATTTTAAGATTAATCAAAACACAAACTTTTTGAATGAAATATTTTGGAAATATATTAATATTATATTATTAATGATATAATATTACTATGTTATGATTGTACTCGAATTGATGTTTTTCTAAATGTATGTTTGGGTCAATATATAAATTATGCGTTCGTTTTGACTAAATATTTTGTTTAATCGCTTGTTATTTGATTTGCAGGAAATGTTACATTTGAGACATTAATTGATTTTTTTTGTTTTGTTTTGTTTTTATACACAATTGAAATAACAGGTATTAATTACTTTATAGTCTACTTTGTTAATTTAAATTGTTTTAACTTGTATTATAGTAATTAAAACGCAATTTTGCAAGACAATATTTTGTAACAAAATTCTAAATCTATAAGTTCAGTAAGCTAGGACAAAATGATAAGCAGTAAGATTATATTTTTTGTTGATAATAAGTGAAAACTTTTAATTGAAAATATATTTTTTGATTAATTTTATCAAAATTTCACATTTTTAAATAACTAATTTTAAATCACTGAACAGGCCAAATTTTAATAAAATTAATATATACTGTATAACTATACTGTTTTTTAAGTCAAAATATTTTTTAGAGTAAAAAGATTAAATTTTAAAAAATTTAAATAAAGTTAGACATTAAAAGATTTAAATACAAATTGGATAATAAATTAATTTATGTGAACTAGTCATTTTATAAATACTTAAAACCAAGTAATTATCTCCGGTTGTCAATGATTTATTGCATGGAATCTTTTTCAGTTAAGTAAACGTGACTTAGAAAATAAAGATTTTTATGCTTATGATTGTAATCTAAAATAAATTAATACTTTTTAACTGCAAACTCAAATATAAATTATTAGTAGAAATAAGAAGCGTATTGTTTACGTAAAAATGCTATTAATTTATAATTAAGTGCTTCCATAATAATTAATTTTAAAAATCAAAATTTGAACTAATTATTTGTTTAGTTAAACTACTGACTTTTTAATCAATATTATGGATTACACTGTAGTCACTACAATATATTATAATTACCAAAGTATATTTTTAAAATTAATTTAATAGTAATTTTTAAAAATTAAGATATATTTAAGTGTGATTGTTAATATAAATATTAAAATACCCCAAATTCTACAGATATTTGAGCAAAAATAATTAGAATAACAATTAGTAATAATATAATTACAAATAAATTTTATAATTATACAAATATTACAGATAAATCAGATATTACAGTTTTGAATATTTAATCTATACTTTGTTTTCCACCATGATCTTTATAACTTTTTATTTCTAAATATATTTCTAAATAAACTTTTATAAAATTTGCGGTATTTTAATTTATTTATTAACATTTAACTCTTAATATAAATATATAATTTTAATTTTTAAGCATTTAAATTTTCTTAATGCAACAATTTTTAAAATTTAAATTTAAATAGTAACTTAATTAAATTAAATGTGTTATTAAATTATATTACGTAAACTATTAATTTATACATTAAAATTTAATTAATTATTTATAATAGAAAATATTATTGAATAAATTAAAAATATTAATTCACCATAATTTGCCAAGTTGATTATATTGTAATCTAAAAAATATTAAGATTTACAACAAAAAAATCTATTATTTAATAACATTTTAATCGTTCGTATATTTTTTCTGCAAATACACCAAAAGTATAAAATATTTAATTAATTAATGATGAAATAATATATTTAACAAATATAACATCTTTAATTTTTATCATATCAAAACTAAAATATTAATTTGTTTTTGACCGTAGGGTTACAAAAAAAACTCAAACCAATTACCGGAACCTTTTTAATAAAAAAAAACTTAAAAAGTATTTTAAATTTAAATTTGTAATCGTTTAATGTTATTAATAAAAAAATTACTGTTAAAGTCACTGTTAAGTTTAGTTTTGTTTACAATTTATTATTTCTCGTTAACTAATTCATTGAATATTTGAAATATTTTAATTAATTTGACTTTGACAGTGATTATACATTTTTGAAGTATTTTATATTAGTTTTAAATATATTTAAATTACAAGTTTTACTTTTTATTTTGTAATTTGTAATTAAAAGAATGTTTATTTAATTAACAAAAAAAATTGATTTAAGTTTTACGCTTTATGTAATTTAAGTTTAATTATATAATTTTTTTAAATTTTTAATTTGATTAATTAAGATTTTTAAATTTTAATAAATCCATATTTTGTAATATAAATTAAATTTTAAAATAATGTTAAGCATTTATTTGAGGAAATCACCAATTTTTGAATAAATGTGTGTTTTTAAAATTTAATATCCTGAATAGGATTTGCATTTTAATTAAAATAATAATTTTACTAAATATTAAGCCTATGCTTTACAGTAGCTAGTAAGAAGCTAACTAAATATATGATGTTTAGTGACTAGTAAATATGTAAATAGTAAATATAGGATTTAATATTTTATATATTATGTATTTTGTTACAAATAAAATTTTGCAAATTCAACAAATATTAAACTAAAATAAATGTAGAACATTTTTAAAACTATTTTTTCAAGTTATAAAAAACTAATAAACAACAATAAAAATAAATAAGAATTAATTTTTTTAATTTGATTAAAAACATAAAATACAATAATATTTAATAAAAAACACACTAAAACAAATTTAATTTTATAAATAAAGTAAAATAACAAACAAAAAAAATACTTTTTAAGTAATAGACAAATAACATTTGGAAAACAAATTTTAAAATATTTATTATATTATAATTTTAACCAAATAGATCAAAAATACTTTTATGACAGCAAAACATTTGATTCAAAAGTAGATTTTATAATTGAACAATATTAACATAATTTGTTATAAAAAATTTTGTAATTATTTTAGTTAAAATTGTTTTAAAATATTTAGTAAATATTATAATATCTAACGAGAGATTAAGTTTAAATTTTTGGAATTTGTTTTAATAGTTGTTAAGCCGTCGCCTAAAGTGACCCGAATTTCTTTTGTCGATTTGTTTGTCAATCACATTAAACATATTTCAAAATCAATTAAAATCTACCCTTTTATATAAAAATTGATCGATATTGTACACACATGTTAAGAGCTAGAAATGGCCAGATTTATACAAATAAATATTAAAATTTTTAAAATAATATTTAAGTAAATCAGGGATTGAAAAAAGGGGATCAGGTAAAAATTCCCTTATTTTCGAAAATTTGCCTTTATGGAAACTATCATTTGGTTTGCAAAAAGGTGCTTTTTTTACTTTTGGCAAATTTCTTAGATTTTTTAACCAAAATTTGAAAAATTTCCTTAAATTGTTGCTAAATCCGTTTTAAATCCAATTAAATTAGTTAATAAATAGGTTTTTGAAAGTTTAAAAAATCCCTCCCATGATACATTTTAGATATTTGGCCAAATTTTTTAATACCTCCCCTGATCCACCTGAATTGGCCAACCTTCTCAATTACTAAATTTAATAAATGGAAATAAACTTAATTCCATTTAAGCTAGAATTAAATAATATTAACGAAAAAATTATAATTAAGTAAATTTTTATAATACCAAATACATGTTTACTTAAATTTGATTGCAACTAAATTAAAAGCTTTTTTTTATTAAATTTAAAAGTTATAAAAGTTGATTCAGTTTTAATATAGTAATAAATTTAATAATTTAAATTACTTATTTATTTTTACAAAATATTAATATTAAGAGAAAAGTTAAAGCTACAACTTAGTGGCCATTCCAGATCAAATCACTTCAAATTCAAAGCTCAAATCAATCTTTATTTGCAGTTTTGATACTTTGATGTCACGTCAGGTTAGGTTTTAAAAGTTTAAAATTCGTTTACTTCCGAATCTGGTTTCAAAAACACGCAATTTATTAGTGATTTTTAAAATTCTTTTACTTTTTAATAATTGACTAATTTAATCAGTTTTGAAATTAATATATAATCCAATTTAATTTTAATCTTAACATTTATTTGACATTTAATTTATTTAATTTTACTTATTTTTATATAACATATTCAAATGTCAGAGAATGTGAAACAAATAATATAAGTTTATAGTTTATTACCTCTCTTAAAGTTGCATGCAACTCTATCAAGGTGCAACTCTATAATTATAAATGCAATTATATCCAAATTCAATTTTAAGCATAATTTTAAAGTTTTATTCAAATTGTGAAACATCGCCGATAATGACTGCAAACTCTGTATCGAAATATGTTTTAAATATTTGTCGCAAATAACGCGATTAAAGCGATTAGTATTTAGTGTTCATTA
>JAQFXP010003118.1:0-13284 GCA_034693685.1 Belba bartosi | reverse complement strand
GCCCGCCTAACCAGGGCTCGCTACTAATTTGTGATTCGGCTGGGCAGGAGTGCCCAGGCCGAATCACTACAATATTATATAGATATAGATTATACTTTAATTAAAAAGCAAATCTTAAATTTATGTTATTTCTAAATTATTTGATTTTTACTTTAGTTGCTTTATTTGGCTATTAGTTTAATTAATTTGAATTTAAGCAATTTTTTTTATTTTAACAAGTTATTTTATTTTCATCCTTGTTTAAAAAATTTTAAATTTGTTGCAAATAATAACAATAACATAAAATTATAGAAATTTTGTTACACTTTGAAATAGAAATAATTATTTTAAATTTAATTTAAAATAAAATAAAATTTATTATTTTTAAAATCTAATTTAATGTTAACATAATTTAATAATAAGTGCGTACATCAACAACAACAAAATAAAAATAAAAAACTTAATACAGTAAGTGATAGTTTGTATAATATTTGTTAATATAATTAAAAATTTTATTTAATATTATTCTACGTTAAAATATAAACATGCACTATTTATTATTATTTTATAATAATAGATCAATGTAAGTTTTATTATAAATTTTATAAAAATAAAAGTAAAACAAGAGTTAGATTATACATTTTAAAATTAACTCGTAAAATAGTGCATTAGATTAAATTTGTTTTAAAAATTATTTGCAATTACAATCAAGAAAATATGGTTTTATGGCCAACAAACTAGAGGAATTGACTTTGCGCATTTCTGCTCGCCATTTAGTCAAGTCGATTCTTTTAAAAGCTTCCACTAAACTCTCCATGCTTGTTTGGTTGAGTGCAGCTAGCCAGTTAGAAGAATTAATTTGTTTTGGTTCTGCCAACTTTCCACCTAGATAATCAAAATTAATTAATTTATTTATATTATTAGAAAATATTGCATGTTCACCAAACACCTCGTTCTCTGATTTTGACAGTTGTATAAACATTAGTAATTAGAAATAATACAAATAGAAGTAAACTCTTATTTAACATAATTATAAATATAATAATTATATTCAGTTTAGGATAAAATTTTATATAATAAAAAATATAATATTAAGTATAATAACAATTAACACTTAAACTGTATAATAAATGAAAATTCAGTCAAATTTTTACCACTTATATACGTTTACAGAATTAAATGCAAAATAATTTATTGCAATGAAAATAAGAATAAAAACAATTAATTATATTAAAAAATAACAGATAATTACATATTTTACTAAATAAATAATTAGGTTAAACAAATAAATTTATAGACAAAACAAATTGAGTTAATTAATAAAAATATAATTTAGTAATTTGCGAATATTTTATTTAAAGCAATTAATTTCTCTAAAACATAATAAAATTGTTTTGTCTCTTTTTAACCTTTGAATTTATATTATATTTATTCATTTATATTATTTATGGTATATTTTTAAAACAAAATTGTCATAAATCGGATTTAATTACAATTTTAAAATAATCTATTTTAATTGAATTGTAACATATTCGGTTTTGTTTGGATTTTGTTTGGAAAGTAAAAAGCAATTATTGCTCAAAACGTGATTTTTCTCATCTTTAATATTAAATTGTAATACAGTCTATATTCGTTATTAACATATTCTATAAGAGCAGAATTCGATATTAGCAGGTCTTTTGTCAAGCACCGGCTGACTTTATGGAAAGTGTAATGTTATAGCTATTTGTTAAAAGCAGATTCGTTATTAGCATATATTCGTTAAAAGCAGATATATTTGAAAACACGTGTCATATAATATTTTTTTTTATTAGCAGATTAACTGTTTTAATGACAAAATCTTAGCTATTATTGAAGACAACTTTATAATTACAAATGTAAAGTGTTAATAAGTGTTTAAAATGTTTATAAAATAAGTTTTTAATAATTAATTATATAAATTAAACTCAAAAACACACCAATTGATTTAGAAAATTATAAAATTGTAAAAAAGTTTTAAAAAATTTATTATATTAAGTATAATATAAAATTAAATTAAATTATTTAATATTTAAATAAATTAAATTTATTGTTTCATTACTGCAATACCCCATATATAGCGGCATACCGATATAAAGTAAGATTGACCACATGCCTGTATACCCCGGAATATACCGGCATGCCAGTATAATCAATGCAAGATTTATATTTTTAACACATGACTTTAATTTTAAATTTATTTTACAATTAAAATGCAAAAATATATTTTAATTTTAAAATATAATGTTGTGCAAAGTTTAAATTAAACTAAATTAAATTTAAAAAATTTAATATTTTATATTAAATTTATTAAAAACATTAAATAATTCAAATAAAAATCAGAAATTTTTTTAATTTTAATTTACAATTAAACAAAAACTAATGGCAAGTTGCGTAAAAATTAATCAAGTTATTAACTTTGTATTTAATTATTGAAAATAATTTCTAAAAAAAATTAAACAAATTATTTATATAAAAATATTCCTCGTTTTATACCGGCATGCCGGTAGAGAACTTAAAGCCATTTTAGCAAAAATGGCCATCCTAGCTTAAATTGGCATGCCGCTATATGTGGGGTATTATGGTAAACGATTATTCGATATGAGCAGAACTCGATAAGAGCAGATGATTTTTAATGCACCGAGCATCTGCTCTTATCGAATATAGACTGTATTAGTAAATTAAATAAACTTAAAAAATAAATTTTCAAATAAAGTTTTAATGTTTAAATTATTTGTCTAAACAGTAAACACTTAACAAGTGTTAATAAAATTACTTACTTTTAGAATTAAATACTAATTTAATCTGCTAACATTAGATTAAATTATATGAGATGATTAAATATAATAAATAATTAATTTAATAAATGCTTCTATCAAAATTCTATTACAATTTAAACATAAAATACCCTGTAGTTGAATTGTTATTTTTAATGATAGTTTAAGTAAAATGTATTTATTTATATCTTTTTTAATTTTATGTTACTATCCTTGTCCTGGCCGCAACACTCTCTAGTGGTGTACAGGTCGCGACATACACCAAACATAATTACAATTATATACTAATAATAAGAATTTTAATTAAACATAAAATTTATAATTAGAAACATTTGATAAGTAAACTTTTTTTATTATATAACATAAATAATTAATAAAAACTATTTATAAACAATTAAAACAACAATTTTCTATTATTGAGAATAAACTGATTAACAATAAAAAACGTTTAATATCTCTTTAAATTTTTTAAAGTTATAAATTCTAAAATCTCACTATTAATCTTTGAGCAAATAAGTCTATTTTTAAATATTTCTTAAAAAAATCTGAATTTTTTAGATTTATTTAATATATTTATCTAGATTAAAAAAAAATATTAACTAATATAAATGTGTGCATATTAAAATAACTTATATTCACATTTTTTATAAATCAAAATTTTAGTAAAATTTATATAAAATTAATTTTAAATATGTAAAAATTTAAAAATTTATTTAATTTGTATAAATAATTTTTAGAAATTCTTTTAAATTTGTGTTTTTAATATCTTTGTTATATTTTTAATTGAAAATTATCAATACTTTAAATGTAAAATTTTAATATATTTTTTAAACAATATATTTTAAAGTATTTTTTCTTTTAAACAAAACAAAAATTTTTAATTAAATAAGATTTATATTAAAACAAACTTTAAAATGATACTGATTGGCTTAATGAAGAGCTTTATTGTAATGACTTTCATGATAATAAAATAGAATTTGAACGATGTTTATGTCGTGTAACTCATGTGGCAACCCATTCATTATTAAAAGGAGTTGCGACCAGTACTCAATTAATTCTATAAGTGAGTAAATCTATAAACACTTGTTAAGTGTTTGATGTTTAGACTAATAATTTAAACAGTAAAACTTTACTTGCAAAATTTATTAAGTTTATTTTATTTAATCATATTACAATTTATAACAATTTAATATTAATTATAAAAAAGTCACGATTTGAGCAATAATTGGTTTTTACTCTTTGAACAAAATCCAGACAAAAGCTACTCTGCTGAAATTGAGTTAAAATGGGCTATTTAAAAAATGCAATTAAACCCGTTTTATAAAATTTTGGTTAAACTTATTGTTTGTAAAAATATGCCATAAACTCAAATGTTAAAAATAAAAGACAAAACAATTTTATTATGTTTTAGACAAATTAATTGCTTTACATAAAATATTCACAAATTACTAAATTATATTATTATTAATTAACTTAATTTGTTTTGTTTGTGAATTTATTTGTTTAACTAAATTATTTATTTTGCTTAAATATGTAATATTATAATATTTTTCAATACAATTAATTGTTTTTATTCTTATTTTCATTGCAATAAATTAATTTGCATTTAATTTTGTAAAAATATATAAGTGACAAAAATTTAACATTTTCATTTATTATACAATTTAAATGTTAATTGTTATTATACTTAATATTATTCTGTTTTTATTATATGAAATATTATCTTAAACTGAAATATAAATATTATATTTATACTAATTTTAAATAAGATTTCAATTCTAATTGCATTAATTTTAATTACTAATGTCTAAATGACTGTCAAAATCAGAAATCAACATGTTTAATTATGATCAGGAAGTTTTTAAATCGAGCAAAAATCGAGCAAAGTAGCATTAAACGTACAAGAGTATATCTTAACTCAAATCAACTCATAGATTAATTTCTAATAATAAATTAAAATTACTTGATTTTATCAAAACAATTCACGGATTAATTTTTAGAAAATAGTTTATATTAATGACTGTCAAAATCAGAGATCAAGGTGTTTAATTATGATTATCTAGGTGAAAAGTTGGCTGAACTCAAACAAATAAATTTGTATAATTGGCTAGCTGCACTCAACCAAACAAGCATGGAGAATTTACTGTTAGCTTTAAAAGAATCAATTTGGATAAATGGCAAACAGAAATGCGCAAAGTCAAATCCTTTAGTTTGTTGGCTATTAAACCCTATTTTCAATCATTTGTTTGCTTTAAAATTTTAACACAAATTTAATTCAATGCATTATTTGACATTTAAAATATTTCTCTGTCTTATTTAACTTTATTTCTAGTTTTATTTTGATTAAATTTATATTAAAACTTACATTGATCTATCATTAGTAAATTAAAAATAAATAGTGAATGTTTATAATTTAACGTACTGTATAATATTAATAATACTAATAAAAATTTTGATTATATTAACAAATATTTTCAAAATATTAACAAACTATCACTTGCTGTATTAAGCAGGAATTGAAAAGAAGAGAACGGGTAAAAATCCTCCTAATTGAAAAAATTCAGATTTGATCTCCCTTTCCCCCCCCCCCCCTAGAATTTGGTCCGTGAAAAGGTATTCCCTCAAATTTTAACCGGCAACTTAAGTTACCGACAAAAGGCGAACGGCAAATATTTTAGAGTTTTTGGCCAAAATTAGTAAACTTTCCCTAAATTGAGGCTAAATCCGGTTTAAATCCAGTTAAATTAAGCAAAATTTTATAATAAATAAATAGATTTTTTGAGCATTTTTGGAAAAATTCCTTATCCATTATTATCCCTAATCCGTCATTTATTAATAATATAGTTAAATTAAAATTTATATTAAGTTAATTTAGTTTAAGTGTTATTATAAATCGTTGGCTTATAAGAGAATAATAATTATTATTTTAATAGTCATATAACGCGCGTGAGTCAACTCGAGCATCCCTGTGCCACCCAATACGGACAGCACACAACGACGTCAATTGGTGGCTACTCCCTCCACCACACAGGGCCACTGCCTCTGCTTCTCCCCGTTTCGCCCCAACCACAACATCTTCATTCGGATCACAATTTAATTCCGGCGAATCCATACCTAACCGAAGAGATACCGCAATGGCTTGTCATCTATTCACGAGCGCCCACTGAACATGATCATAAACTCAAGGTCAGTATATTGTTTATATTTATATTGTTTATGTTGTCAAGTTCATTGACATTTTATCAAGGTTATTTTTCTTATTATCTAATATATCGTATATTTATTATTATTATTAATGTAATCATAATATAAGTTCATTAATCTTATTGTTTTTATTTTATTTTTGCTCATGTTCAAATTGTGTGTTGGTCTGGTTGGCGGTGCTGGTAGTGGGAACTTTTATTATCAAAAAAATTAAAATAAACACGTAGAAGGTTAATATAAAACTTTAATTAACAACTAAATTGTTTTTTATTTATATTTATAAAGTTTTAAAAAGATATAAATATAAAATTGTTATTACAGATAGAGAAGATCATCCGATCCAAGAGAGAGATCAGTTGAGGAATTTTTTCCATAATTTTGGCCAAAAACCTTGGAAGAAATCAGGGAAAGAATTTTTCCAAAAACGTTTGAAAACTATATATGTATAATAAAATTTTATTTAATTTAATTATATTTAAACAAAATTTAGCACAATTATTAAAAATTTCCTTATTCTATCAGAATAAACCAAAAAATTTGAGGCGGGCTGGTAACAAGTCAATGGAGTACTCTTACTAATTTTACTAAGGTGAGAATAGTATAAATCCAAGTTTTTAAAATTAAGAGAATTTTTGGCTCATCCCTTCTCTTCATAATCCCTGCTTTTATAAACATTGAATAAACATTAGACTGATTTATTACATTGACAAATTATTATATTATATCAACTAATTTAGTATAATGTTAACAGATTAAATTATTTTTAATCTTAAGAAAATAAAAATTAGCAAATAATTCAATGAGCGAATACAGAAATAATTAGATATTAAAATCGAAACAAAATTAAATTTTAAGAAAAACAAAATTAAAATTACTGCCAGTAAATAAAAAATAAAAATAATAAAAAAATTTATTTTGTTTTCAATTTAGTAATTCGAAATAAAGTTTTATCTAAACATATTAAGTTTTCTTAATTGAAATAAAAAACTATTATTCAATATTAATTAAAATTTTAAACCATAAAACATCTGTTTTTGATATTAAAAAATATTTTACAAAACTTATTAAAAAATGTTTACAAAAATGAATTTAATAATAATAGTTTTTATTGTTTTAAGCAAAGAATACGTTAAATGCAATGAATGTCAAACCGTTTGTAAGGAAAACAAAATTTGTTTGTCTTTATGCGAGAAAGAGGCAAATAATCCGAATAAAAACGCATTGAGCTTGCCACATTGCGGGCTTGCTGATTTGGAAAAAGTTTATGCGAGAATAATAGGAGGTAGTAGAGCACATGAACACGAATATCCCTGGGCGGTCTCAATTCATGCAAAACTATCAAAATATAATGAATCCATAATTGCGTCGAATAGACCCGAAAAATCTCTTCATTATTGCGGAGGAGTTATTCTAAACGAAAGGTTTATTATAACGGCCGCTCATTGTATGTAAGTAATACTGTAGTTATTTTATTAGATATAATTCTAAGTGAATTTACTTAAACTTTATTTTAAATTCGGTTTAATCACATTAAATTGATTAAACTGTAAAAATGCAAAAGACAATTTGTGCTGTATTTTAGAAATAAATTTTAATAAACAATTAATATTGCTAAACTTTATTTATAACTAACTTAGTTAGATAAATATAAATTTAATATACCGTAAATTCTCACTATTTAGAACACGTTCTTAAAAGATAAATTAGCTTATTTTCTAAAATTTAAGTTAAAACTTGTAAGTACATTTTTTTAAAACTAAATAAATTAATGTAAATAAATTTTTGTAAATTTAAATTATACTAAATAGTAATTACGACAAATTAATTAATTATAATAGTTTTATTGTATAAATTAATAAATTAGTGTAAATTAAAATTTTGACATTGTTTGATAACTTAAATTATAAGAACATTACATTATAAAATGTAATGATTTACGGTAAATGTATTGCACAATTAATTTTACAGGCGCAAATCTGTATTTTTTCAATTACTAATTGGTTCAAATAAATTGGATTTTAAAAATGATAAAATTAATTACAACCCTGAATATTTTTCAATGCCTGGAATTTTATACAAGCAATGGAATAAAAGTCACGAAAATTACAACTCTTCCACAAAAACCAATGACATTGCGTTGATTAAAACGGCAAAACCTATTGAATTCAAGTTAGAAAACAATCGGTTTGTAGTGAATAGTATTTGTTTTCCGGAAAAGAGTTTTGAACCGAAGGGTTGGACAACAGTTGCCGGTTGGGGTCTCACTATTATTGGTGACAAACCCTCAGTTCCACTCTTTTTACAAGAGTTTAAAGGATTGGTTGTGACTAATGATCAATGCAATCGAATAATAAATGAAACGCAATATTACCTTGCTGATTCTAATGAGTATTATACGGAAAACTTAACAACATAGATAGACACACAACTATGTGTAATATCTAACTTCTCGCCCGGTATGGCTTCACCTGATAGTTATAAAGGAGCTGCCCCGGGTGATTTAAGTCAACTAGTTAATTTTTTAATTTGAATATTAATTTAACTTTTTTAGGCGATTCCGGTTCTTCATATATACAATGTCTAAATGGCAAGGCATACACAATAGGTCTGGCCGTTGCAATCGATGAAAAGTTGAAAATACCGACAACAGTGTTGACTAGAATTTCGAAATATAGCGATTGGATTGAAAAACAAATGAAACTAAATTTATTCGAAGTTTAATTGTATTTATTTTACATATAATTAAATTATAATTTCGCTGACATTTATAAATTGATTTTAATTTATTTTAAAAATTTTACTCATATTTACTTATGGTTCTTATGGGTCTATAATGTTAAAGGGTTCGGATATAAGCATATACTCAATATAAGTAAAGCCATATCAATGCATATGCAATGCATTCAATACCCGTTTATAAGCAAAAAAAAATCAAAACTATAAACGTTTTTAAAAATATATAAACAAAATTAATAAAATTTAGTTAAATAAAAATCGTAAACAGAAATTGTGAACTTGAATCAAGCAAAAATTTTTTTTATTTAGAAAATTAGGATTTATTTTCATTTAGCGTTTAATCCGTAAAAAAGTATTTCCTAAAATTTAGGGTTTATTAACCAAAATTAAGATATTTTCTTTAATTTATTGTTAACTCTGGTTTAAAACCAGTTAAATTAGGTAAAATTTTATTATAATTATAAGATTTTTTTAGCATTTTTGGAACCCCTCCCTTGATATTTTCTTAAATTGGCCGATTTTTTCAATCCCTAAATAACGTTTCAATCTATAAAAACTTAGTGAATTTAAGGCACTAACGGCATCAAATGTAAAATTTATAGCAATTGTTGTAATGTTTTAAAACAATAAAAAATTACTGATTTGAATGAAAATTAAACCCTGATATAGGCAAACCCCTATATAGGCAATAACTTTTTGTTGCACCGATCAATTGCTTATATCGGGGAAAGATTATACTCTAATCAAAAAGCAAATCTTGGATTTATGTTATTTCTAAAGTATTTTATTTTTACTTTAGTTGTTGTATTTGACTATTAGTTTAATTAATTTGCATTTACGCAATTTTTTTTTATTTGACCAAGTTTATTATCAGACATGTTTAAAAAATTTTAAGATTGTTACAAATAATAACAATAACTTAAAATTATAAAAATTTTGTCACATATTTGAAATGAAAATGATTTGAAATAAAATAAAATTTATTATTTTTTAAATCTAATTTAGTGTTTACATGATTAAATAGTAAGTGCGTACATTAATAAAAAAAATAAAAATAAAAAACTTCACACAGTAAGTGATAGTTTGTATAATATTTGTTAATATAATTAAAAATTTTATTTAATATTATTATACGTTAAAATATAAACATGCACTATTTATTATTATTTTATAATAATAGATCAATGTAAGTTTTATTATAAATTTTATAAAAATAAAACTAAAACAAGAGTTAGATTAAACATTCAAATATTTTAAAATTAACTTGTAAAATAGTGCATTAAATTAAATTTGAATTAAAAATTTTTAGCAAATAATATCAAAAAAATATGGTTTAATTGCCAACAAACTAGAGGAATTGACTTTGCGCATTTCTGTTCGCCATTTAGCCAAATTGATTCTTTTAAAAGCTTCCACTAAACTCTCCATGCTTGTTTGGTTGAGTGCAGCTAACCAGTTAGAAGAATTCATTTGTTTGGTTTCTGCCAACTTTTCAACTAGATAATCATAATTAATTAATTTATTTATATTATTAGAAAATATTGCATGTTCACCAAACACCTCGTTCTCTGATTTTGACAGTCGTATAGACATTAGTAATTAGAATTAATAAAAATAGAAGTGAAATCTTATTTAACATCATTATAAATATAATAATTATACTGCAGTTTAGAATAATATTTTATATAATAAAAAGTATAATATTAAGTATAATAACAATTAACACTTAAATTGTATAATAAATAAAAATTCAGTCAAATATTTGCCACTTATAATTGTCAACCCCGTCAGAATTGAGAAAACTGAAGTATTTTTTGAATAACTTTTTTATTTAAACAGATAATCAATAAAAAAAATAAGTTGTTTTTAGACAATTATATAAGTAATTCAAATGTGTGTTAAAAGTTAAAAAACAAAGCCAAACAAAAATTACACTAAAAACAATTAATTCAAATGCGACATAATTCAAGAAACTAGTTTTTAAATTACAATTAGTAGCCAATGTAATGGCCGTTTTTCTTCAATACCTCAACCAATCGAGTCGTCATAGAGTCGGCTAAGGTTTTGAGAACTGATTCGGGGATTTTGTCCCAACTTTCGGTAATTGCCGCCCGAAGTTCGCCAACGTTACTAAATTGCCGTCCATTTGGGTAAACCGATCGAACTATAATTTTCCAAAGGTTCTCAATTGGGTTCAGGTCTGGGCTTTTTGATGGCCAATTTAACACTCGAACATTATTTTCCCGAAACCAGATTTTAGCTTTATTAGAGACATGAATACTACAGTTGTCCTGTTAGAAATCCCACTCTTCTGAGGCAATTTCTTCTCCAAAAGGCAAAAGATTGTGTTTAAGCACTTCTGGATAATCTTTCGATGTCTGTCTTCCATTTAAGAACACAATCGGTGTCTTTCCCGAGTAGCCAAACCCGGCCCAGATTATAACCGAACCGCCGCCCATAGCCCGCTTCAAGAAATACTGCGGCTCTTTGCGTATGTCGTGCCAGTAGTACTGATTGCCATCAGGACCATCCAAATTAAATTTTTTTTCGTCATTAAAAACCATTTCTTGCCATTTATGACCAAAGGTCACTCGTTCTGACGCCCAAACTAACCGATCAGTAATATGGTGTGGTTTGAGATCGGGTTTCGAATTTCGCTTCTCGTATCGCATGTGTGGCGACGAGCTAATTGTTTGCTGAATTGTGCGAACACTTACGGGAAGCGATTGAAATGATTTTATTTGATTTGCCGAAACCTGGCCAGTGCTCGCCGCCCGCAAAACTGTTCTTTCGGTGCGCTTTGACATAGTTCGGGGCCTACCGGTGCGTTTATTTTTGCCGTAATTTTCCGGGTCGTTCAGAAATTTACTAATTGTTGATTTGCTGCGACCAACAATCGCCGCAATTTCAATTTGCATTAAATTCTGGCCATTTAATGCCATTATTTGCCCGATTTCTCTTTCGGTTAGATACCGCTGATTCGACATTTTTTTTATTTCAATTTTGTTTAATAAATAATCAAATATTATTTAATTGTATAAACATTATCTTAAATTGTATTCAAATCGTTTAATTTTCTTCTAATTTGCACTTAAATTCAATCAAATCAAAAGTTTCTTCAATTATGTCGCGATAGAAAAACAGTATATATGTGTTTAATAACAAAGTTGATTACAAAAACTTTTCAAATTTTGACATTAGGTTTGTTTTACAGTTTACTAAAAACAAATTAAAAAGTTTTTTGGTATCTTATGTAAATCCAAAAAAAAATACAATTTAACCGAGTTTCTTCAATTCTGACGGGGTCTAAAACTAAATTATATATTTGTGGTATATTTTTAAAACAAAATTGTCATAAATCGGATTTAATTACAATTTTAAAATAATTTATTTTAATTGAATTGTAACATATTCGGTTTTGTCTGGATTTAGTTTAGAAAGTAAAAAGCAATTATGGCTTAAAACGTAATTTTTCTCACCTTTAATATTAAATTGTAATATTAGTTAATTAAATAAACTTAATAAAATAAATTTTCAAATAAGGTTTTAATGTTTAAATTATTTGTCTAAACAGTAAACACTTAACAAGTGTTAATAAAATTACTTACTTTTAAAATTAAATACTAATTTAATCTGCTAACATTAGATTAAATTATATGTGACGATTAAATATTATAAATAATTAATTTATTAATTATTTTTACCAAAATTCTATTAAAATTTAACCAATATAATTAAATTGTCATTTTCAATAATAGTTTAGGTAAAGTGTATTTATTTTTATCTTTTTTAACTCTATACAGTCTATATTCGATATTAGCCGGTTTTTTTTATATTAATAAGTAGACCTGGGAAATGTTTAAATTTTGCGCTCGAAAATTTAATTAAAAGTTGTACTAGGTGTAAGAGTTCTGTTATATAGTACAGTAATTAAACTTGTTAATTCATAAAATTGATTACTATTTTTAAAGTTTTAAACTTTAACAATAAAAATCGCTAAATGTTATAAATTTCAAAATATTTGTTAATTACTTTTACTCTTCAGCTAACATGCATAAATAAAATATTCGCAATGTTCTATAAGTCAATGTTACATTGTTACATATATGATATTTAAATTTATTGTTTAATTACAGTAATATTTCATATGTAGCGGCATACCGATATAAAATGAGAGTTACCTCATATCTGTATATCTCGGAATATACCGGAATGCCAAAGAAAAATATTTTTAACACATGACTTTAACTTTAATTTTAAATTTATTTTACAATTAAAATGCAATAATATCTTTTAAAATTGAAATACAATGTTGTGTAAAATTTAAAATAAATTAAATATTTAATATTAAATGTATTAAAAACATTAAATAACTTAAATTAAAATCAAAACATTTTTTAAATTTTAGTTTAAAATTAAGCAAAAACCAATGGCAAGTTGCATAAAAATTAAACAAGTTATTAACTTTTTTATTTAATTATTGGAATTAATTTCAGTAGTATAAAAATGCGCACTACAGGCCACTTTTGCTTCCGATGATCAAACTTTAGCGAAAATCAATAAACACTTA
>JAQFXP010003117.1:0-13289 GCA_034693685.1 Belba bartosi | reverse complement strand
TAAAGTTTTGAGTAAACTGACCTATGAATTAATTTTAAGTTAAGATATACTATTGTACGTTTAATGCTACTTTGCTCAATTTTTGCTCGATTTAAAAACTTTCTGACTATAATTAATTAAAATTAATAAAAATATATAAAGAAAGTAAACAATTTTTAAATATCATTAAATTTTTGTTTATATAATTTAGGAGATATGTTTGATAACAGTAGTTTAATAAAAATTTGATATGAACAGAGCTAGGGGATTTCAGGAATTCCCATTTTTAAATAAAATATCAAAGTGTCGGAAATTAAACTTTATTAACTTAGTGGCGTATTTCTGAGTTAAAATAACCGATTTTAATTTTTCGGATTTTCCCGATTTTATAATTTATATTAAATAATTCCCGATTTAATATAGTTTGAAATTTTTTACCAGATTTAGGCAAAAATTATGACTAAATAATTTATTATTGACTGCATATTGATTAACCTCGTATATCTTTTAAAATTTAAAATAAAAATATTTTTGTAAAATTGTAGAAATGCTAAAATAATCAGTCATGGCAATGACCAAATATACTTTATTTTAATAAGTGATATTTATATTCTATTTAAATTGATTAATGTTTTAATTTAAAAACAAAATAGATATTTTTACTTATAAATTTGCTAAAAATAATTTTTTTATTTTGTCTTTGTTTGTTTAAAATATAAATGAATATAAAAATATAACTGATATAAATAAATTTTTAATTTGCAAAAATTTTCAATATTTAAATTTAAATATAAAGTATTTTTTATTTTATTCTATTAAATTATTAAATGTTTAATTAAATTATTAATTTTAAAATAATTTATTTTGCAAAATTATCATTTTAAAATAAAGTATTATAGTTTAGTGACATGGCTGATTACAAATTAATTTTGTCCGTATTTTTTTTTATTTCCCCAACTTTTACATTGATTTTTGGATTATATGCATAATTGTCTATTTAAAAAATTGTTATTTTAAATGGTAATATATAAATTAATATATTATTTATTATAGTGTAAAATTTATATTCTTTTTTATTATAAATTTAAAATGTCAAAATTATTTTGTCTTTTTAATTTTGAACAATTTAACTATAAAAAAATTCAGTGATAGTTATAGAATTAAAATATAATAAATCTTAAAAATAAATTTGGTGGACAAGAAGCATTAAGTCTGGATTATCAAATAAATATTTTATTTTATTTATTTATTTTTACAAATTACAATTATTTATTTCACAGTTATTTAATTTAAATTTAACTAAAAGTTAACACATTGTTAATTAATAATTAATTAAGTTATGTTTATATTAATTTATTTTTCAAATTATTATTTTAATCTTTTGGTTTTCTCAAAAACAAAATATAGTTTTTCAACATAATATTTAAATAATTTGCAAAAATATTAGTATAATAGATTTTTACTTTTTAATAATTTTCGGAAAAATAATATATATAGTTTTGTCATGTCGTTCCCCCCCCCCCCCGCTGAGTGAATCGCTTATTATAGTAACGGAGAAAACAATTTATGTTTAAAGTTTCGGTAAATCGTTTATTATATTAGCGGAAAAAAATTTATAAGTTTCAAGTCTTATTATAATAATGGGAAATTTTTGAATTTCTTTATTAATAACTGAAAAATATTTTTCATTTTATTATAATAGCAAGAAAAAATTGAGACCTTTTATTAATAATAAGTGGTCAATGGAAAATCTTTTATTAATAATACGGTAATTTAAGTTTTTTTTATTAATAGCGGGATAATTTTAAATCTTTTTACTTACAGCGAGAAACATTTTTAATCTTTATTATAATAGCAAGACTAGATTGAGTTCTTTTATTAATAGCGGGGAAAATTTTTAATTTTTTTTATTTATAACGAAAAAAATTTAATATCTTTATTGTAATAACGGAAAAATTTTAAATTTATTTATTTACAACGGGAAGAAAAATTAATAATTATCGACTGTCTCTCGAAAATGTATTAAGCTCATACTGTTCAATCTTGTTTAATTTTAGTATTTAATAAGTATTTAGTATTTAAAGTTTCATAATTGTTTATATTTATTATTAAATTTTTAAAATATAATTATAAATAATTTTTTGGACATTAATTAAAATATTGTTAATAAGTAATTATCTTTAATAAAATTAAAATAAAAAATAATTTAAAAACAATTATTATGTTAAATTGAATTTAAATTATAAGGTAAAAATAAATTTTAATTTAAAAAAAGTATTTGAATTATTAGATTGTAATGTTTCGGGATTTAATATGACCCGAAATACATCACAATAGACAAAATATAATTGGTAAAGCAATTACTAGGTTCGATTTGTTGGACCTAGTGGTCACGACTCACGAAAATATTTCAATCAAATCACGGTCTATTGAATCCCATCCATATTTTGCTTGTTAAATATTGTGTATAAATTATTTGTAAAATTTAATCATAAATTACAGTTTTATTTAAAAAATTAAGATATAGTTTTTTAGACAAAATAAAATAATTATTTAAACATAATTAAACTAATTTTATAAGTATTTTAAACAATTAATATTAACATATTTATAACTATTAGTCAAATTTAAATAAATGTTTATAAGTAAATTTGGTTTGGCAACTTTATAAATTACGAACAATGCAATTTATTAAATAAAATTTATTATAATAATTGGATTCAATTTGTTCTTATAAGTAAACCACAATTTGTAATTAGGAAATTAGAAATTAAAAACAAAATATTTAAAATCGACAATAATATATTTTAAAATAGATTTTTATTGTAAAGTTTACTAAATGTTTAACATTTAAAAATTTTAATTTTAGTTTTAGTTTTTACATTTAGAATGTGGCATTTATAAGTTAGTCTCAATGGAGAGAACTAATTAGAAATAAAATTTATGACAATTTATCAATATTTTATAAAACTGTAATTTAATTTTAAATATTATTAATTAAATTTTTAATTAAATAGATAAAATTACAAGTTCCGTTTTTTTGTAATAACAATTTTTTAATGTTTTGTAAATGCTTGAAATTATTATGACAGCGGAAAAGAGTGCAAGCAATGCATCTAATTAATTTAATTTTTAATATTTAAAATATTAAAATTAATAGATATTTATAATTTATTATGTGTTGATAATATTTGTTTTAAAAAATTTAATTATAATGATGTAAACTGTATCTGTAATAGAATTTATTAAATTATTTTTATATTATTTACAAATTAGTACCTAATTATTCATATAACATTATATACAGTATGTAAAATTTGAATTAATTTAAAGTAAATTTATTACTTTTAAAATAATTATATTTTAAATTCATAAAAAGTATCTATTCAGTGCTTTCTGTTTATATATATAATAAATTATATCAATAACTGTAGGTTAAAATTTCAATATAAGTAGAAGTATTTATTACAGTATTAAAATAAAAATTATAAACTTTACAATAGTTTGGTTTTAAGTTTTTATCTAGTAAATACAAAAATTAGATATATTATTTAAAGAAGATGGTTAAAAGAAAATAGCCAATTTAATATTTTTTTATTGGTTATTATTTTATTTAAGTTACTTCTCATGTATTTAATTTAATTTTTGTTCAAAATATTTGGTAAAACTTTTAAGTGCAATTTAAACAATATATTAGACCAAATTAGGTTAACTAAAAAAAATATAAATGTAAATTGTAAGCATTAAAATTTTATTAATTATAAAATATTAAACAATTATTTTTTTAAATCTTAAATTTTAAACTTTTAAATAAATATTTAAAAATAATGACAAATTGGTTTTTCCATATTATGTTTTTTAAATACTTGTAATAAATATTTATAAAATTTTAATATTTATTCCAGTTTTAATCTTAAAAATTATGTTTTCACATTTTAAGTAAATTAAAATAAAATATTTAACATAATTAAATAATTTTTTAAATATTGTTAAAAAAATATTATTAACAAATTCAAGGATTTTGGCCGGGAATGTTTGGAAGATTATGTTTAAAATTTGCTTTGACAACGGCAAATAATCCAAACCTTGCAATATTTAATGTAAATCTAATTATTAGAAAATTCTATTATTTTAACATTTAAAATTTTTTTTTAATATTTAAAAATAATTAAATATGTGTTACAATTTTTTTTAATTTTAATTAAATGTTACCACTTGTACTTAAAATTAAATTTTAATAATTATAAATATATTATTTAAAGAAATTATTCCTTCCAGTAATACTTATAATAAATTTAATAACATTATAACAAATAAAATAATTAATTATTTTATATGTACACCGTTAACATAAAAAAATATACACAAATTGAGTATAATTAAAAAACTTATTAATTTAATTATATACACTTATAAGATTTATTTATTTGTTAATTGGCTTAATTAGCTAATTTGAAATATAGTATAAAAATTTCAAAAAATAAATTACACGTTAAAAAATTAAAAATGTAAACTTTAAATTATAGTTAAAAATAATAAATTTGGGAATATAGTAAATTTTTAAGACTGTAAATAAATATATATTTAAAATATTTAATTTAATAAATTTATATAACAAAATATTTTTGGATAATCTAAACACACAATTTTAAAAATGTAGTTTTAAGTTATTACTTATAAAAACAATACAAAAATTTCTATTGCATTATCTAATAATCACAAAATCTAACGTGAGTTACACAAATGCCAGAATATTTTTAACAAAATATTTGTTTATATATTTAGACTGGACCTGGTAAATAATTTTAATTATTTTTAAAATTATAATTAGTATTAAGATTTTAAAATAAAAAGAATAAGTTAATATAGAGACAAAATTTAAGCTTAATATGTGTTAAGAATTATTTCTTGAAATGCGTGTTACAACTAATTATTTTTGAATTGATCCTAAAATATTTATTATTTTTCCCACAAATTATTAGTTTGTTTTAATTAGTAGTAAAGATTTATTTTGTTTGTTTTAATTATATTTATATATTAATCAAATATTTATTATGCATTTTTTATCTAAAGATTATAAAATTAATTGTTTAGATAATATTGAAACATAAATCTATTAGATTTAAAATTTTGTAAATATATCTAATATTGTGTACTATAATTAGTTTTTCAATAAATAAATTTTGAAACAGATTAAAAACTGTATTTTTACAAAAATATTTTATTGAATAAAATAATTATTTAACCAAATAAATTTGATAATTGATTGAATTTAATATGCTTATTTTAAAAATTATTTACTGAATATATTGTTTATTTTATATAGTTTAAAGTATTTAATAAAAGTTTTAAAATTTTATTTTAATTTAGTTTTATTTGAAAATTATAATTTTAAATCATTATCAAAGTATATCATTAAGAAGATAAAATAAACATCTAAAAATAAAAATCTAAATGCTTTTAACAAATTTATTGTTTATTAAATTTAATTTAAACAACAGATTTATTCATTAATTTTAAATAATTCATAAATAAAATTTTTAAAATATAATATAATTGAAACTAACATAGTAAAATAGTAAAATTAGTAAAACAAAATTAATTTAATTTTGAAAATATTTTACAATCTAAGAATACTTACTGTTCTTATCTATTGCCGAAAGAGAGTGCAAAACCCTGTCTAAGGTTCAAACGCTTGTAATAATAAAAGCCAAATTGTAAAATCAAAAATTATTTTAGGTTAAACTTATCGTCAAAATACACGATTTTATCATTTTTAACTTTAATTATATTAAAAAAAATTTTCAATTTAATTTTTTAAAATATTAAATCAAAGTTTAAATTAAATAATTTTTTTTAACCCAATGCAATAATTATTTTTTAAAATAAAATTAGTAATTTAATAATAATTAATTTGCAACTTTCTCTAATTTTTATTTTATTTAATAAATTTTTTAATATTACAGATTTAGTTTTTAAGACTGTTAAAAAACATAATAATAATTATTTATATTTTTGGATATTATTAAAAATATTAATGTGGTGGGCCACAAAAGACTTAAACATTAATTTTATTTAATTTGCTTACATTAATTAAATAATTGTTAATTAAATAAACTGTAATTTTTAAAATTCAATTATATATAATATAATATAAAATTTTTATTTATTTTATTCGGATAAAAATAACTTATTTGTATAAAATTAAAATTTATTTAAAAAAAATTAATTTAATAATGTTAAATTTATATGAGAATATTTTTGCCGACCAAATGCTGTGGAAATAAAGGTCAATTTTACCACTCATATTAAATTTTGGTTGATTACACTCTTAATATTTTTTGACCTCATTTATGAATATAACTAATAATTAGTAAATAAAAATTAATTGATTGATTGAATACTTTTTTCATTTTGGTCAATTATTTAATTTAAAGTTTATTTCTCATTAAATCTCGTCAATGACTAAATTTAGAATTAATTTTTGCAGTTGAATTATTAAATTAAAGTTTATTTATTATTATTTATTTTATTGTTTTTCTAATCTTTCATTAAAGTTTAGAATTAATTTTGTTGTTTAAAGTACAAACTTAATTAAATAAAACAAAATACATTGCATATTAAATGTTTGACATTTTTAATTTTAATAATATTTTATTTAATTCACATTAAAATTTATATTTTTAAAGCTGTATATTATACATGATATTATATTATTATTTTACAAATTATGTTTTAATTATATATTTGGTATCGAATATTATATAAATTTTACAAGCTAAATAAATTTTTTTTACCAAAACATATTAATATTTTAAAATAGTAAATAATATTTAAAAGTAAATAAGATTCTTTAAATAATTATAATTATCATTTAAGATTTTCAGAATACAAAATATAATAAATTTAGTTATAAAGATATATAATTATTATGCCAAAATTCATAAAAATTAACTCAAAATTCTTTTATTTAAAAAATTAAATGTTTTACTTTATCAATTTACAGCTACAGCTACATTTTATTATTAAACAGCTACATTATACTCAGTTAATTAACACCACGTTGGTGCATGCTAAATTAAGTGATTATATCAGAAAATGATTATAACCGATGCATTAACAACACTATTTGCAACTTTCAATGTTTTGCATATGCAGTGATTATAACCGAATGTGATTATAAACGGAGTGATTATAGCAGGTGTATACTGTATATAAAAAAGCTTTAATTAATCTAATTTAAAACAGATGTCCAATCTCCACCATATAATATATTATTAAATACTTGAGATATAAATTTATTAAATTTTAAATAAATTGCAGTTTATTTAAAAATATAAAATTTTTTATTTTAAGTAAAACTAATTAATAAATAATATATTTAAACAAAATTAAAATAACTTTTTAATTATTCTATACAATTGCTGCAAAGACTAATATTTATTTTATAATATTTATGTTTAAATTGAGTTATTTACTTTTCAATTAAAAATTAATATTACAAACGAATTTAAAAAATTCCAGAAAATATTTTTTATTTATCAAAAATTATTATTGTAAATATAAAATTAAATTAAATTTAATTAATTTAAAAAATTTATTTATTAAATATTAATTAGTTACCAAAGCTTAATAAAAAATATATTAATGTTTAAAATATTAATTATTTTAATGATTCTGATTAAATATATTTAATATTAATATATCTATATATAAATCAATAATAATAATAATAAAACTGTAAATGTATCTTATTAAGTATTAATTATTATTTTTAAAAAATAAAAAAAATTTATTGGTAAAACAAAAATCTCCAATAGAATTTTATTTTCTTAAAAATAATAAAATCTATTATTATATATTTTGTACAGGTCTTAATTAAAATTTTCATTAAAATTATTTAATCTAAATGTAATTATATTGTATTTAAAAATAAATAACAAAAAAAATTAATATATTTATAATAATAAGTATTTCACTGATGTTGTTTTTATTAAATAAATTGCAAATAAAAAAATTTTTATTTTATTTTTCGAAATGATGGTTGCCTTTACGCGTGAGCTTGCACAATAAAAAAACAATTAATTAAAACAAAATTAAAACTAAAAACGTAAAATTTATTAAATTGAAAATTTGAGACAAAAACAGAGAAAATCAATGAATGTTTAAATCGAGTTATTTAATTTTCAATTAAAAATTAATATTTTAGATAAACTTAAAATATTCTAGAAATTTTTTTTATTTATCAAAAATAATTATTGTAAAAATAAAATAAAATTGAATTTATTTAATTTAAAAAATTTAATTTTTAAACTGTAATTAGTTAACAAAATTTAATAATAATATATTAATGTTTAAAATATTTTTTATATTTTAATGATTCTGATTAAATATATTTAATATATAAAAATAATAATAATAATAATAAAACGGTAAATACATCTTATTAAGTATTAATTGTTATTTTTTAAAAATAAAATAAATTTATTGGTGAAACAAAAGTCCCTACTTAGAATTTTATTTTCTTATAGATAATAAAATCTATTATAAAATATTTTATACATGTCTAAATTAAAATTTTTATTAAAATTATTTAATTTAAATGTAATCATATTGTATTTAAAAATAAACAATAAAAAAAATTAATATATTTATATTAATAAATATTCCACTGTTGTATTTTTTATTAAATAAATTGCAAATAAAAATAATTTTATTTTGTTTTTCGAGTTGTTGGTCGCCTACGAACGCGAGTTTGCACAATCAAAAAATCAAAGAATTAAATGATGTGTTCTGATCGAGCAGCAGCAGAGAAGACAAGAACGGCTCAAAAGAATGTCTGGACAAAAGATCTAGAAAAGAAGTCAAATTTCTCTCCCCTTTTCCGAGAAAACAAAAAAAGAAGGAAAATAAGTCAGCTCTGAAAGGCTGAGTTGCTGGCTAGGTTGTGTGTGTGTGTGTGACGTGTTGTGATTGTTTCAAAATTGGTGTCAATTTTTGTTAAAATTATCGATACAGTTATATAAAATTTAAGACTGAATAATAATTTATTATAAACAAATATATATTTTATAATTAATTTTTTATTAGTTTTAGAATTAAACGACAATAATACTAGAAATGTTTTAAAAATAAATGGTTTCGTTTGATGTAATAATTAAAATTAAAAAATTTTTTCACGACACAGGTTAATCTGTGATGGAATTTAATCCTGAAAATTTGAGCTGGACCGATGGAAAAAATATTTAGCTTGTTGTTACCTGAACACTCAGTTAAAAGAAATTAACTGTATATTTTCCTTAATAGAAATTAAATATGCATGATGAAGCACCGCTACGATGAAATGGTAAAGGAAAATCTATACAAGTGCCAGATACGTAGAAAATCTAATTCCAACTTAAAGTTGCTTTTTCAAATTATTTAATGTATATATGTAAGTTTAGACCTGGTGGACAAAGTGCAATAATGTTTGAAAAATTAATTGGCGAACAATTAGTATTTCTTACGCAATATTTTCCAAATGTAACCGTATGTTTTTTTCTAGCTTGCATCAACATTATGACTTATTCTATTTTTTGTTGTAAGAACCTTTGGGTTCTCCATGTATTTTTAACATGTTGATTTATCAGACTAAAGGTTTAAAATTATACCAAACAAAAACATACACGTTTCTTGTATAGGATTATTAGAACAAACTAGTAATTAACTGGCGTAGTCACTTAAAATTTTAAAAAACAAATTAGCATATAAAATAATCGATAAAAATAATAATTAAATTCTATTAATCTTAATGTGAGTTATTGTTGTAAATATTTATTAATCATAAACTGATACTAGAAATATAGCTATGAAAAAGCTTTTAATTAAAAGTTTATTAGTTTCAATTTATTTAAAAATTTTTTTATAAAATCTTGTAATGTTTTTTATATATTGCAATAAAAAACAAATTATCATTTTATTTTATTTTTCTTAATTTAAATAGAAAATTTGTAGCATAATTTAATCATATAAACAGTATGTCGAAAGTTCGCAAAATATGCTTATTTTAAAAAATTATTTTAATTATAATTAATTCATATAATATAATAGTAGAATATGCAAAAAATATTTTTCTAATTTTAATATTTAAAGAGTTATGCATGCTTAGAAAATACAATATCTTCTTACAGTTAATAAATTTCAAACTTAATTTATAGACAAACTATATGAGATAATTTAATTATTTTTTTACTTTCACACACATATATTAAAGTAAAATTAATAATTAAATAAAATATTTATATAAACAATTATAAACAATTATATTTTATACTTAGAAGTTTCTTTTAACTAAACTGTACTAAATTAAAATAACTTGTAAATAGACTCCACTTTATATCTATATACTCTGGTATAACAATATAAAAATCGTGTTTATATATTTTAAATGTCATTTCTCGTCACAAGAAAATTGTTTATATAAAAATTTTATCGAATTATTAATTCTACTTCAATATATGTATGTGTTAATGAAAAAATAATTAAAATATCTTATTTAGTTTGTCTGTAAATTAAGTTTAAGTCTGAAATCTAAATGTAACCTAGTGCATTAATGTATATAGTTGAAACAATAATTTTTATGTATACTTATGTATAATCATTGTGAGAATATCATTATTGAATTCTTTAATTATAAAAATCAAACTCCGACATACTGTTTAATTATTTAATTATAATTTTTTAGTTTTATTATTTACTTTATTTTTAATTTTACAAACAATTTGAAAATATTATTAATGTATAATATTTATATTGGTATTATTTTTAAAGTTTAAATTTATCAATCAATTTAAATGCAAAATGCAATTATTATTATTCTGTATTTAAAATTTTTTTTAAAATAATTTTTGAAATAGTTTACAATATAACGTTTGATTTTCTATAAAATTTTATGAAGTTTTTTTTAATGTTGAATTGTTATAATTTATATTTTAAAATGTATATAACTTACGAAAATAATAAAATTTTAAAAGCAAAGAAAGCACCTATGCCTTAAAACTTAATATAATAATTTTAGTATTTATATTAAAATTTTTAATATTTGATTACAGTTTTATTCAAATAATTAATATTATTTTTTAATTTTAACAAATTAAATAATAAATATAATTTAATAAGATGTAAGTTATAAGATTAAAATATATTTTATTTAAATGTAATTAAAATGATAATAATTTAATTATTTTTGTTATTCACATTATTTTCTAAAACTATATATAATTTACTAGGGGAGGAACCTAAATCGCTGACCATTTGCAAAATATTATTTGTTAAAATTAAAGTAAATTTTTTGTTTGTTACATAATCAATTTTTATATCTGCAAATGCATCCAACAAAAAAAAAATATAATTACACAAACTTTTACTCTTAAAATAAACATTCCTGTACATGCAATTAATTAGCTTTACTTAAAATTAAAAATGTTTATATATAGAAATATTATTTTATTAATATTAATTTACAATTGGTTAAGCATTTAATAATTATAATATATTAAAGTTTAATAATACTGAAAAAACTAATTTACAGCTTATAAATTGTATATTCTAAGTGCTAGGTAAATGCTAGGTAAAGCTAATTAATCGTAAATTTTTTAGGTAAAGCTAGGTAAAGAATAACATTTTACAAATTGTTGGAGATTTAGGTTCCTTCCCTAGTTAAAACTAAAAAAATTAATCTAAAAAAATGTTTACAATAAAATTTATAATATGATATGATTTAAAAATATATATTTTTCAAACTATAATTTATAAAATAACTAATTTTTTCGTTTTATTAAAAATAATTTTAATATACTTTGGGTTATATTCAAAGCGAATTTATATTGTGTTTTATTTTATATTATATTCATTATGATGTATTAATTTTTTTACAAAGATCCATTAAATATAAAAATTAAAACAATTATTTCAATTAAACAATTAAATTTCGTTTTAGTAATAAATTATTAAACAATAATTAAAATAAAACTTTAATTAATATCATATAAAATATTGCTTTAAAAGTATAAAAATAATGTCTAGTGAGCGTAATGCCAAATATTGTTTATTAAATATCTATAATAAATATTTAACAAATTTTAATATAAATTACAGTTTAATCACAAGATGTTAATCGTAATCATAAGCGACATAATTATGACAATTACCATAATAAGTAATATTCAAAATATGGCTATAGTAGCAAACGATATTCACAATTGTAAACAGGAGTGTTTATAAGTGAAATAGCAATGGAAACAATAAGAAGAACAAACAAGTCCATTAATTAATACAAACTTATTTAGAATTATAATTATTTTTAAAAATTAATAATCCAGATTACAATTTAGATTGTTTAAATCTTGGAAAATATAATTTCTTTGTAAATAGTTTAATTTGTTTAATTGAATAATAAATTCAAAATTGTTTTAACTTTAGTTTTTTGATTAAAAACCATTAATTTTTATTTTATAATAGAGAAAATAAAGATTAACATAACTAAATTAATTTACAAATAGTTTATTTATAAAAGTACATTTAATAAAGTACTTGATATTTAGTTATTCAACTAAATATTTACTAAAACATTTTAATAGATTTATTTAATTAATTATGTGTTAAATTTGTTTGCTTAAAAAATTTAATTAGTATAATGCAACCTGTATTTAGTATAAACTTTTATAAATTATTAGTAGTAGGTAGTGAGTATACATGGATTTCAAAATGGCGGACACTGCACAACAGTACGACCCTATTTTCGAGACGTACTTTATGGAAGGGGCGGGTACCACTTTGTCCCCCTAAATTACCCGCCGTAATTTATGTTCCGAACCAAAATGGCGGCCAAGATGGCGGCGATGACGTCAGAGCTCGACGTACTTTTTGGAGGGGGCTGTGCCCTCCATTGCCCCTTTCCCGACGTACTTTATGGCCAAATTTTTTATTACGCACTACAGTGCAAGAGTATTTACCGAAGTGACCACTGGCCAGATTTTACCGTCGGTAAATTTTTTTGTTTTTTTTTCAAATTTTCAATTTTAATGCCCTACAGTACGAGGGTGTTTTCCGAAGTGGTGGCCAGCGGCCAGTGACCAGATTTTACCGTCGGTAATTTTTTTTCAATTTTTTAATTTTATTGCACTACAGTATGAGGGTGTTTACCGAAGTCTGACCAAATTTTTCCCGAACTTCCCGATTTTTCCCGAACTTTTCTTTTTTAACCGAAATTTTCCGAATTTTAATGCACTGTTAACAAAGACTATTTTCAAACCTAAACCTAGCTTTTAACT
>JAQFXP010003116.1:0-13291 GCA_034693685.1 Belba bartosi | reverse complement strand
GACATACAGAGCTAGTTTTATATTAAAAAAAATTATATAAAATTTTAATTAATTAAAAATACATTTTTCCTGCTCTCTCTCTCTCTCTCTCTCTCTCATTCTCTCTCTCTCTCTCTCTCATTCTCTGTATTTTTGTCTCTCCTACTGTTCAATTCTAACTGCACTTAAACTGCAAAACAGTTTATTAATATATGTTTTATAAAAATAAAATTTTTAAAAATTTTAATAAAAGTTTTTCTTTCACTTTCTGTCAAAACCATTTTATACATATTATTTAATTATATGATTTTTGCTTGTTATATTTAATTTTCAAAATTTTAATGTAAATGGAGGAGGGGCTTAAAGTTTTATAAATATACATTAAAAATTTTTGTTTTTTCAAAGTTAAAATGGTTTTTAACTAAATTTTTGGTTTAGATTATTAATTTAGTTGATAAACAATTGCAATTTAATTATGATTTTTTGCATTTATAAAACCGATAAATAATCTGAGTTTATTTTTATAGGAAATTTTTTTTTTTTTTTCAAAATACTAACAAATTTTTCAATGTTTTAAAAGTTTTAGTTTTTTATTTTATGAAAAAATTAACAGTTAATATGTTTGAAAATTTTATGCAGCATTTAAGTAAACTTAATTAATTATAAATTTATATTTGAAAAACTTATTTGACACATTTATTTACTTTACTATAATTATATAAAAGTATAAGAATATTTCTGTTAAATTTTTGAGTGCATAAATTATTTAAACTGTTAAATATTGATTTTCACTACATCGTATCTATTTCAAGTTTATAAGGCGGTCTAAATCTAATTTATTGGTTTATTATTTTAATAAATATTTTTAACACGCCTTAACAAATATTTAGTGCACACTATAAATTTTACTTCAATGATAAACTGAGTTTTAAATTTGATTGATTTTTAAGTTAACTCATATATTAAATTATAATGAATTCCAGTATAGCGATAGCTTGAGCTGACTTAACGTATAGAGTGAAGCCGTTTATGTGGAGTAAAGAAAATATAATTCTTAACCGACTCTATGGATGCGCTCTATTTGGAACTATTACTGCTTTGATGGGACCGTCCGGTGCGGGAAAAACATCGTTTTTGCACTGTATTTACGGCAAAACAAAGTTTGGACTAACCCCAGACACCAAAGTCTATGTAAACAAGAAATTGAGTAAAACTAGTTTTATTGGTCAGAACTCAAGCGAACACTTGATTACGAGTTTGACTGTTAGACAGAATCTGATGTATGCGTCGAAACTGCTTAATAGTGGCGAAGACGTGGAAGTGATGTCTCATTCGTATAATGTTTGGACAGTTATGTCAGAGTTACTGATCGGTAATATAATGGAGACCAGAGTTGACAAATGTAGTGGCGGTGAGTTAAAGCGCTTAAGCATTGGCATCGAAATGACTAAAATAGTTAAACCGAATCTGTTATGTATTGATGAGCCGACCACTGGTCTCGACACTAATGCAGCCGAAATGGTATGCGTTTACGACTTTTGTTTTAATTGTGGTTAATGCCATTAATTGATTACCTCACATATAATTGATTAACTGCATTCGTGTTTTACCTTTTATTCTAATAACTCTTTAAGATTCCTATTGACATAAAACAAGAAAATTTTAAATTTGTTGAATTAATATTTATATATATATTAAATTTATAAAATAATTAAAATTAGTAAATACAGAATTATTATTTTAATTTATTATAATTCAATTTACTAAATTTACTCATGTTATTAATTTTTGCATTATTTAAACTTCTATTTAAAAATTTAAAATAATTTTCTTAATAACGTTAAAATTTTTTAATGTTTTCCTTAAATTAAATTTATTTTTAAATTAATTTTTAATTGACTTAAATTTTACACATTATAAATTAGTACTAAAATAAATTATTACATTTTAAATTTAAAATATTAATATATTTTTATTTTGACTAATAGTTAAAAATCAATTTCTCGCTAATATCGGCATGTCCGTATACTTCGAGATATAACGCCATAAGGTTAATTTAATTTTATACAGGCATGCGTATATGTGAGTTATTACTGTAATAATTAATACCATTAATATTTACAACAAATAATCAGAAATTTTACAAAAGCATCTTGTAGAAATTAAGACTATTTATATTTTTAATAAATGTAAAATTAACAAAGCTCAGGTAAATAAAAAAAAATTCTACCCATATCAATTAATATTTGATAAAATAAAAAGATCTATTATAAAAAACTAAATAACAAAAAATTGGCTGGATTAAAATACGTGGAGATTATTTGCAAACTTTTTTCATTTATGTACATTATTGCTAATCTAACAATCATGTTTATTAAAAAATTCTTGATCAAAATAAGATTAATAAAGGTTATCAAAAATTTTCTTTAATTTAAGACACTTTAATTTTTGTAAAATTATTTCTGTAAAATGTGAATAAATCTAGATTAAATTTAGTTAAATTACTAAAAGTAAAATTTCTATTATTATATTTTTTATACATCTCTAAATTTATTTTAATATTTTACCATTTTACTTTTACTTATGCTCAATGATTTAGCCGACCTTGACTCATTCTGTTTAAAAATTATTTATTTTTAATTATTTATTACTTTATGTTTAATTTTTAACTAGATAATAAAGTGTTTGAGTGAATTAGCAAAGAGTCACTCAATAGCAGTGATAACATCCATACATCAGCCAAACGATGAGATATTAGTGATGTTCGACAGACTCTATGTCTTGGCTTCGAATGGCTTTTGTCTCTACGACGGACTCCCGATTCAAATCAATGCTTATCTAAACGAATGCAATATTATATGCAATGAATTTGAGGTTCCGATCGAACAGTTACTCAAATTGGCGTCAATTCCAACTCAAGACAAATGTGTTTTGGATTTAATAACAAAAACACAACATGCACAAATTGGTGTGATTTCTATAATTTGTAATAATAAAACAGAATTTAGTTCGAATGGAATTGAATATAAAAGCAAATCATTTAAATTAATAGACATTTCGTATCTAATGATGCGATCGATTACTCAATTATATGTTAATCAATGGAAATCACATTTATGTCAATTTACAACTTATATTACTTTAATAATAACTATGTGTTTAATGTTTAATACAAACATTGGCAAACCTGACGCATGCCACAATTTAAATAAAATTGCAGATATTTCTTGTGTAAAAATGTTAGAAAATGATTTGTTGCTTGTACAAAATAATAACTATATATTTCTTGTGATTACATTAGTAATGTTCATAAATTTAATTATATCTACATTTGCTTACCTTAATGATGTAATTTTATTCCGGCATGAATTTCAAAATAGTAAGTATTTAATTTTTTTAATAATTAAATTTTACATTATATTACTTAAAGAGATTGGCCGAAGATTACATAATATTTTTATATAAAAATTCTATTTTAATCATGATAAAAGCATACAATATAATGATAAATTGCGCAAAAATTATTTCTCTAACAGCTATATCTAAAGACTTATGCTCATTTATAAAATACAATATCTTCTTACAGTTAGTAATTTTTAAACTTAATTTACAGACAAACTAAATGAGATATTTTAATTATTTTTTTGCTATCACACATATATATTAAAATAGAATTAATAATTAAATGAAATATTCATATAAACAATTATATTGTGACGGAAAATGACATTTAAATTATATAAACACGATTTTCATATTGTTATACAAGAAGACTCAAAAGTTTCTTTTAAATAAATTATACTGAATTAAAATAGCTTGTAAATAAACCCCACTTAATATCTGAGTTTTTTTTGTATAACAATATAAAAATCGTGTTTATATATTTTAAATGTCATTTCCCGTCACAATATAATTGTTTATATAAATATTTCATTTAATTACTAATTCTGTCTTAACATAGGTATGTGATAGCGAAAAAATAATTAAAATATCTCATTTAGTTTGTCTGTAATTTGAGTTTTAATTTTGAAAACAAAATGTAACCTAATGCATTATTGTTTATAGTTGAAAAAATAATTTTTATATAAACTGTTATTGAATAGATTACATATCATTGTGAGAATATCATTATTGAATTCTAGAAATATAAAATCTAAACTAAGCTATTCTCTTTAAAACTTAAATTTATTTTTATTAAATTTAAACCATATAACATATACAGTCAGTTTTTTTTAAAAGTAGTCCAAAAATATTTTTATTTTTTAGAACTATTTATCTGTTAATACTATATCATTGCAGATATATTGTTTTAAAAAGTAGTATTATTTTTGGACCACTTTTAGAAAAAAAACTGACTGTACTAAATTTAGCTATTTTAACTAAGGTTTGGGTATATTTAGCTAAAACTTTCTAATTATAATTTAAAGTCTAGGACTAATAATTTTAAAAATTTACACCAGGTTTACACTTGTTTTTTGCACCAGGTAAAATAGTAGTAGATTTGAAAGGATATATTTTTGCAGAAATTGACAATTTTAACCAATTCAGAGAAACCAGTAGAAATCTTGAACAATTTTTCCAAATGACAATGATGGTTATTATATATTTATTTTGACAAACTTATATACAGATATATATTAATATAAACAGTTTTAATTTTATATTTTTAATATTTTAATAATTATATTTTAGATTGGTATAGCACTGGAAGTTATTTTTGGTCGAAAACAATTGTTGAATTTTTTGTTAAATTGTTTTATTCAATAATATATGGATTTTTAGCTTATTATTTAAGCGGACAGTTGTTAGAGATTAATAGAATTCAATATTATATTTATTTAAATATTTTGGCATTTCTGTGCACAGATAGCTTGGGTCAGATTATTGGCATTATATTTTATAAAAATAAACTTGCCGCTTTACTTATAATAGCAAGTTTATTATTTAATACAATAATGTTTTCAGGTTATTACTTTCAAATTAAAGATTTTTCTCAAATTTTTCAAACAATTAGTAACTTATCAATTATAAAACTATTATATGAATCTAGTTTGATTATTATTTATGGTATGAATAGATGCAATATTAATAAATTTTCAATCATTTTGCAAAAGTATAATTTAAATTCAGAATTAAATAATAATTTGAATTATTTAGTTATTTATATAATTATCCTGAAATTTTTATCATATATATTTTTATATTTTATAACAAAAAATATTTGCATTATGGAACAGATAGTATTATGCAACAATTTTATTTTTAAAAATCCAAATAAGAACACAATTGTTAATTTAAAAGACTATTTCATAAAAGCAAATAAATTTAATTCAGATACTTCTCAAGAAATAGAATTTAGACAAAATATAGATCAAAAATCTATTTGTATTGCTTGGACTGATTTAACCCTTAAAATACCCAAAACTCTATTCACTGACGAAAAGATAATTTTACAACAAATCAGTGGATTCTTCGAATTCGGAACTTTGAATGCAGTGATGGGTAGTTCCGGGTCTGGAAAGACGTCATTAATTAAATGCATAAATGGATTAAATAATAAATATTTGGACAAAAATACAGTTATTTTATTGAATAAAACCAATAGAATAAGAACCTGTTATGTCGTACAAGACGTAAAACAGCATTTAATGAATGGCTTAACAGTAAAGCAGTCATTGACTTATGCATCAAAACTGAAAAATAAAAACAAAATCTTTGATCATTTGAAGAATGTTATGAATTTGATGGAAGAGCTGTTAATAAGTAACTGTTCGGACAATTTGGTTGAAGACTGTAGTAGTGGTGAACAGAAACGAGTAGTGATTAGAATGGAGTTGACGTCAGCCGTCAAACCGAATCTGATATGTATTGACGAACCGACGAGTGGTCTCGACAGCTATGCCACTGAAATAGTATAATTTTAATGCAATTAATTTAAATATAAATTTTTTATATTAAATTATAAAGTTTTGATCAAAATATTAACTAAAATTTTATTTATAATTTTTCTATTTAAAAATTATTTACAAGTTAAGTAATCTAAAAAGTAATATTGCTTATTTTAATCTAAAAATTTTCAAATAAAATTTAAAAATTTGCACTTATTTAAATAAAATATAAACATTAAGTTGTCTTTTAACAAATATAAATATGTTTTTAACGTAAACTAGGTTAAATTTCATAATGTAAATTATATAAATATACTTTTAAAAATACTTTATAACTTAATCATAATCTTTTTATTATTAATTAGGTTGTTAATATTTTCAAGAAATTAATTTTTAATTACAACATATGTGTCGTTGTGTCTATACATCAGCCAAATAACGACCTACTTATGCTTTTTGACAAATTGTATGTTTTGAACAAATGTGGACAACCTGTATATGCCGGTGCTCCAAATGAGCTTGCTAATTTTCTTACTGAATTTAATATTAAATTTTTAAATACAAATTTGCCTGTTAACATCTTATTTAATAATTTTCGCAATAATAATATTTTTAAAGCTTTAATAAACAAGACGCTAAAATTAGAAAACAATCAAATTAATAAACGAAGCAAGCATGAATTAATTGCATTTCCAAATGGAATTCCAAGAGTTAATAAAAGATTCAAATTACATGATTTATGGCTATTATTTAAGCGTAACATATTATCCATTACTCGCAATAATTGGAAGTTTTTATTATTTCAATTCGTGGTTTATATTGGATTTGGTTTTGTTTTGCGTTTATTCTTTAGTCCAGATATCGGTCGACCGACGGGTTGTATAGACTTCGACAACGACTACAACAACACGTGCGCGAAGACCGATGAGAAGATAAGAGAGGAATGGCTTTTGTTTCAGAACATAAATTACAATTTTTTTATTGTATTAATTATAATATTTGTTAATATATTAATGCCATCAATTACATTTACAAAGGACTTAATATTATTTTTAAATGAACATCAAAATTGTAAGTTTTTTACATTTATATAAGTAATTCAAATTTAATTAAATTTTATAGCTTAATAATAAAATTTTAAATAACTAATTGTTACGTAATGTTTAAATTTAAAACATTATGAACATCAAATTAGAAATGATTATTCTTTGTAAATTTAAATATAATCAAAGTTTTCAACAACAATTGTTTTTATAAATTAATTATATTTTTATGTAGTTTAATTAATTTAAACTAGCTAGTAAGTCAATTTTAACTTTAACCAATTAAATTTAGCATATATTTAATAATAATTAAGTTAACTCAGTTTAAACTAAAAATTAATTTTAAAAAATATTTAAATGTTTAAATTTTTGATAAACAACAGACAAGTTTATACAGAAAGTTTTATATGTATGTGCCCAAAATTAATGTAGTCGAAATATGCGCACTCCGGACAAAGTCATATTTTGGCTATGTAAATTCGCCATTAATATTTTATTAGCTGATGTTTTGCAATTTAAAATTTTAAATGTATATCCAATAATTACTTTGTAAAACATTAAATGTATCCTTTTTACATGGTAAATGGAAATTAAAATAAATTAATTATAATTTTATAAGTTTAAAATTTAGTTAGCTGTAATGAGTATATTATAACATAGTTATAGTTTGAACGTATAATATTATTATTATTTAAAATTGTGTTACATTAAAGACATTTGTATTCAAGCAAAAATTTCTCTCCGATTTTGAAAACTGGCATTTATCTTTTTTAGGCATTTAATCTGCGAAAAGTCACCCTACTTGCAAATTTCTGGCCGCCAATCACGGTCAAGAAATTTTTTGAATGAAATTAAGAATGTTTACTTTAATGCTAAATTTAATTTACATCCAGTTAAATTGAATAAAATTTTATAATAAATATAGATGTTTTTAGAAAGAGATTGAGAAAGGGGGATTAGGCAAAAATTACCTCTGATTTTGAAAATTTGGATTTATCCCCCCCCCTGGCATTTGATCCGAGAAAAGGTACTACCTCTTCGAGGTTTTTTTTTGTTTTTTGCCCAAAATTAAAAATTTTCTTTAAATTGGTGCTAAATCCGGTTTAAATCCAGTTAATTTAGCTAAGTTTAGTTTAAATCCAGTTAATTTAGCTAAGTTTAGTTTAAATCCAGTTAAATTGGGCAAAATCTTAGCATAAATTTTAAGCATTTTTGGAAAAATCCCTTCCCTGCTCCCCCCTAGGTTTCTGGCCAAAATTTTGGGAAAAAATCCCTCCCCTGATCCCCCTAGATCGGCCAACCTTCTCAATCTTTGTTTTTAGCATTTTTGAAAAATTACTCTCCTGATACTTTCTTGACAAACCGACCTTTTCAAAATCTATTAGCCAAAATATTGCTGTTAATTACATATATCTATATATGAAACTGTCTGTACTTTTTATATATTGTTACGGTCAAAATTATTTATAACAAAAACAATGTTTTAAGTTTATTTAATTTAAAATGTATTTTTAAAATTAACTTTTAATTTAAAAATAATTAATTATTTAGTTTTAAATTAAAATATATATATATCTGATATTATTTAATAGTTTGGTACAGCGCTGGATCATTTTATTGGTCGAAATCAATTATCGAAATTTTGCCAATTTTTGTGACAATTATTTTTTATTCATATATAATTAATATCCAAGAAAGTCAATTAAAATTTTATTTAGTTTATGTTTTCTATTTAATTATTGTTGCAATAAATGTTCAAAGTTTAGGTCATTTTATTAGTATATTATTTTTAAATAATTCTAAAATTGCTATAATTTCATCAATAGCTGCATATTTATTGCAATTTATTTTTAGCAATACTTTTATTCCAACAAAAGAACTTCACTATTCGTTGCAAATGTTTAGCAAATTATCTTCACTTAAACTCTGTTTTGAATGCTTAATGATTTTAATGTATGGCTTCGATCGCTGTTCGGACAGACAGTTCTCATACGTATTGTATTTGTTTGACGTCGAAGACAGTGATTATTATATTAATACGTATTTGATGTTAATTCAAATTATTTTGTTGAAAATTGCAACTATCCTATTATTGTTGTATAAAATTAATTTTAATAATAATACCACACATAAACACTTCAATATTAAGGATATTAATGAAAACAATAATGTAAAATTTAAAATATATCAAATGTAATATGTTGTTTGTTGGTTATTAATAAGGTTGTTCAAAAAATATGTAATATAATATTTTATTATATTTTTAATACTTAAACTTTAAATTGTATTTAAAAGAAAAATTTTAAAAACTATAAAATAATATAAAATAAATTCAATTAAATTCAAATATCAATCAAAAAATTATTTAAAATATGTACTTTAATTTTAATATATTTTGTCTAAATTTTTTTTAAGTAAATATTTAAAATTAATAACTAGTTGCAAATTAAATAAATTTAATAAAAACTACTAAACATGTTTAATAAAATATTTTAACTTATAAATAGTTTGTAATTTTATTTTAAAATTTTAAAATTTTTTAATAATTGTAATTTTAACATTTTTAATTTAAAATAAAAGAATTTAAATTATAAATAGCAAACTTAATTTTTATTTTTAATAATATGGTAACAATTAAAAACTAATTATATTAAATTTAGTCACAGTTGGTTTTTATTTGAAATATTTATACAAAAGAAAATTTAAGCGAATTTTATATATCATAAGCAAAATTTTTAACATTTACAACAAAAATTGTTATTTTATTTTTTTATTTGCCATATGAATCATTTATAAAAATAAATTTAATTGCTATTTTTAATATTGCCTTGAAGTTTCTTCCATTTGATAATAAGTGAACTAATTTGTAGTAATTTATAAACAATTGGAACAAAACAATTGGGAGAGGAAGCAGGAGAGAGAAAGAGATAAAGAGCAGGAAAGAGGAAGAGAGAGCAGAAGAGAGAAAGCAGGAGAGAAAGAGAGAGAGAGAGAGCAGGAGAGAGAGGGGGAGAGAGAGGGGAGAGAAAAGGAGAGAGAGGGAGGGCGAGGGAGAGAGAGGGAGAGAAAGGAAAAGAGAAATAATTATAGAGTAATAGAAATAAAGAAAAAAAGAGCGAAACAGAGACGTAGAAAAAAAGCAATTGAGAATGGGAGAGATGAAAAAGAAGCAGGAATAAAAAGAGATAGAGAAAAAATAATTTACACATGTTTACTTAAACAATATTATTCAAATTAAATTTTAAAAATTTTTACAATATTTAATTTTTATTAGTTAAAATATAAGTACGCCAAATACATAAAAATAAATTCAATTACATGAAAATGTTTTAATAAACAATTATTAATACAACAATTTTAATAAAATAATTATATATAATTATAATATATAGTGTCAAAAATAGACTATCAATATATTTGTAAAATTGTTAAAATAAAAATATTTAGTAAAAACAGATTAAAAATAAAGAATTTTTTAATTTTACTAAGAATTTTCAAGCATTTTAATTGTTTAAAAGTATTAAGTATTATTTTAAGCAATAATTTTAATTTATTTTTATTGAAATATATCGTTAGATTAGCGGTCAAGTTAATTTTAACATTTTTTTAGTAGTAATTAATGTACATAACAAAATTACTACTAATCATTTATTTATTGTTGAATAGAACGCAAATGAAAAAATATATTGATATAACTTTAATTTGAATCTAATTGTCAAAAATACAAATAAAACAAATGTGCTTTTATTAGCAACATATATTAATACATATTTAAATTGATTTTTTATATCGGTTTAAAAGAGTAATGCATTTAAGATAACCTGAGCTAATCGGAATAGTTTTATCAGCTAATATTTTTATGACATTGCTGGAATTAGGATTCATTATAATGTCATTTTGCAATTTTGTGATATCCTCTTCAATTTGATAAAATTTAATTAAAATTTTATTTATTGCTTCTTTTATCGAAATGTTTTCATCCAACACGAATTTAGCAACAAAATTCAACATCTTTGTCATGTCGTTATTGTGCTCGTTTATTTCTTTTTCAAATGAAAACATTTCATTTATTAATAGAGCATGCAAAGCCAATAACTCAATTAATTTGTTAATGTTTGAATCTAACCAATCCTTTTCCGAAATTTCAATATCATCTGCATATTCAATCAGTTGAAAGAGCACCCAGGCACCTGTTGTTTCAATGCGAATCTAAATTTATAAAATAGAATTAATCAGTTATTTATAAACTGATAATATACGTTATATTATTTTAATCTTTATAATTTGAATCAAACTACTTTATGTCATTGTTTGATTAAATTTTAATAATATAGTTTTATTATAATTTGTAGTGCTGTAGAAAATTAAAGTGTTATTAAAAAAACATGTAAATTCTGCATTCTATACTTTAAAAAATTTAATTATAAGCAATTTTATCAAATTCAAATATATTTTTTATGATAAAATTAAAAAATAAAAATTATTATATTTTATTTTTTAAACAATTTTTTTAATTAAATTATATATATATTTAAAAACATTTGGCAAGTGTAAGATATTCTTCATGCAATATTTAAGCTAATTTTTTAATTTTTAATTTTTACCAATAAAAATTTATAAATAATAATTACCTTTTCAAATACTTCCATTTTGCAATTAGCCACGTTATTTAAGCAAATTTCATTCTCGTCTTTTGTGGACTTAAGCCATCTCATAAAAGTTTCAGCTAATCGTCGTTTTTGTAATTGAGTATAATTGCTGCAAATTGATTCTAGCACGGCATACATTCCTAAATAAAAAGGATCCAAATCGTTTATATGAACGTAATCTTCAAAATAAAGTTTGTTCGTTATTAAAGTCAACTGTTGTCCAACGCATTGGTATTTCATAGAATTTTGATCAAATGTTTTCCATTCGTTGTCGATTAAATCGTCCATGATCATAGTAAATATCATGATTTTAATCAAATTTTCGTATCGATCAAGTTTTCTGCAATATGGATAAATCATTGAAGCCATGAGCCATATGTTGTCATCTTTTTTAAATTTATCTTGATTCAATCCACTTGCTTTCTGGCACCAATTAACCCATTCTTTGATTTGATCCATGTGTTCAAGATCTAACGGATTGTTCTCGTAATTTGATCCAAGTTTCGTTTCAAACTTTGGAACTGGATACTTTCCTGTAAATGATTGTTAACTCTGATTAAAATTTAACTATAATATAAACAACTATAGTTTTGATATAAACAGCGATAGTTCTTATATAAATATGTTTTTAAATTAACATAAATGACATTGATTCAAGTATAATTTTTGAGGAAATTTTACATTGTAATAACTATTTTATAAAATTTATTTTTTTTCATTTATAAATATAAAATATTTATAATTAGTATAAAAACAAATTAATTATATTTCATTTTAAATATTATTTGGTGTTTTATTTATATATAATTTAACTTTTTTAAGTATTAGATATAAAAAGTTTAATAAATTTACCTTTGGACATATTTACTTTACACTTAGTTGATAAAACTTGTATATTTAATAATATATAAAATAAAATCTAAATATATCAACATTATTCAACAACTATTGCAATAAAGTTATAATATCAAATTTAAAAATTTAAAGTTTATATACCTAAAATTTATTTTAATTTAAGGCGTGTTAAAAGAATTTATTAAAATAAAACGACCAAAAATAAAATCTACCAATTACACCTCAAATGTAATAAAATTAATATGCATAAGATATTAAATTAAACTGTTTTAAACACAAATTATTTCCTTTAAAAAAAATTCTAATAAAACTAAAAGTATAATTAAAAATTAAATATTTAGTTTAAGTAATTTATTACGTTTAACATTAATATAATTTAAAATTAAAAAATATTTAATTAAAATAAATTAAAAACATATTTGCGACATCAAATTAAACTTATAAATGCCCATTTTTAATACAATATTAATATTTATTAATATAATATTAATTCATTTACGTAATAAAATTGCATTTTAATTTATATATTTTTGAAAACAACTTTTCTACTATAAAATTTTTCCAAAGTTTAATTAATTTATATTAATAAATGAGCATGAATAAGCATTTCAATTTTGTCAAGTAATTGAATAGGTTGTAAAAATTAAATACATACACATTTTCACTTTAATAATATCAAATTTAAATTAATTGGATAACTAGATAATATTGTTGTAATTCTGTATCTAAATATATTTATATATATTTAAATATTAATTTTAAAATGGATTAAACTCAAATAAATTTTTAATATTTTTATATAATTAAGAAAAATGTTTGGTTTGGAGGATACTGTGACTACATCGCTGTTGGGGACATATATCTGAAGGGCACTGTA